>QLOO01000471.1:0-14025 GCA_003313855.1 Suillus sp. MG131 | reverse complement strand
AGGTAAGCGCATCTCGTGTATGAAAGTTCGCAGAGCGAGCCCATAATGACATACACATTCAGGATTTGTATCCCACGTACCTCGAGACTACCAAGGGTTTTAGTACCCACGATGCCACTGTCGCAACCATTATTAGCAACTGTGTGAGTCTTATAGATTACCTCTGTGCAACCTTTTAATGTGCATTAACAGGGTGCAGTTGCGTGAGTTGTCAATTGGTTATGCATGTATTTCAAGTTCTGAGGGTCATATAGTGGCGGTGCTATTGCTGGATCGGCGAGCCAGTACATTGGACGCCGCCTGACGATCGTGTACGTTCCTTCAATAGATGGTGGTATCATTATTTAACTCAAATTTCATCAGAATTTTTGTGCTTCTCGTCGGAGGTAAGCACTAACCCCGGTGAGACTGAACAAAACTCATGTTCTCTTGTAGTGTTCATTCCATTATGGGTTCTACCCACCTCATTCTCTGCCCTCTCTGCTGGAGCATTCTGTATCCAAGTTGGTGTTCAGGGCGCATGGGGTGTCGTACGTGCTCTCATACTCTTGTTGCGAGCTCGGCCTAAAAATCAAATGTATAGATCCCGATCCAACTGGCCGAGATGTCCCCGCCGGCTTTCAGAGCAACGTTCCCTGGTGTTGCTTACCAGCTCGGCAACGTAGGTCGAATGAACATCGTGCGATGTTTGTGGCTAATATCTGTCATAGATGGTATCATCAGCATCAGCACAGATTGAAGCCAGTGAGTGGATAGTCACAATTCATTGTTAGTCAACGAAGTTCATAATGTGTATTAGCTGGCGCTGCCAACTTGAAGACAACGATAATAAAGAACGGAGTTCCTACTCAGGTGGCAGATTATGCCACGGTAAGTAACAGAGTTTCACTCTGGCATAGTCTTATTCATCACTTGATCAGGTGCAAGCCATCTTCATTGGTGTCGTTGCTGCATTCGTGGTCATTGTCACAATCATTGGGCCTGAGTAAGTCTCGCGCGTGTACTTGGACATACAGCCGCTCACCTTCCTTTAGAAATCACGGCTCACATTTCGAGAAGCACAAGACCGCTTTCGAGGAAGGAGGTGGAAGAGATGATGCTGTGGCGGATAACGTATCACAAACGTCATATCGGGATGTCGACGAGAAGGACAGCGCTTAGGCTGCTTTGGCGCCTCCGCCTCTGTGCACGAAAATGATTGTAATATTTATCTACCACAGCTAGCGCTTAACGTTTAACATTGTTGACAATTTTAATGAACGAATTTGCAATGCCCCCCGTTGATGCATCAGTCAAAATTTGGGCAAAGGCCATTGGCCTAGCCGATGCCACGTGATGTGGGTGCAATTTGAATTCCAAAGGCCAGCCAAACATGGGCCACCTACCAATAGTACTACTACCACCTGCCACCGCTTGGTCTTTGCTCCTTACTGGGTTTATTAGAGAAATGAGACTTCTCTCAGCTGATACTTCAGGCCAAGATTACAGGCCGACGATCATGCATCATGTACTGAACAATCTTTATTTTTAGATTTTTTGCTGATTTGGGATTATTATGAACTACAGCAACTCGGTGCCAGCCGTACCACTCTCTGGCAAGCCTACCATTTCTTCGAGGTACAGTGACGAAGGACACGACCTCATTTACGGGTGGTTGGCCGTCGCCAAATCAAGGGAATAACCAGGAAGCCTTCAAACTTGGCCGCGTCAAAGGCCAGACCGACCACACACAATGCCATATCGTGGAGACATGTTCTGTGCCTACCATTTGCCCATAATACCTGCCAGTTATGCGATCCGTATAAAGGACCGGGGAAGTATGATGATACAGCCCCTTTCAAAGCTGGATTTCCAAGTTCTTCAGCTATAGAGCATAACTGCAATGTCACGCTCGATCTGTCTAATAGCACCTCAGAAAAGGCACTCTAGTCAGTCCTCTGTGGGTTCTTCATCTGTATGTTTCAGTGGAATCACCTCAGCATGACAACATATTCATCTTCCACCCGATAGTCATCGAGTAGATGGAGCACTCCTCCCCCCTCGCCTACGAAGCAACGTGTAACTGAATGTATTTCGCTACCGGGTGGGAAAACAGCATATCGTGTTCCGATTCCATGCCATCCATGTCATTCACGAGATTACACGATTCCGGTTTCTGATGGTGGTCTTGGCATCTCGATCAATAAGATGTTGAATGGTGGAAGTATTCAAGACAGTCCACAACTTGATTTTAAGGCAGGGTCTTGCAAAATAGTTTTACAGGTACACTCGATGCGTTTTCTAATTCGATCAAGATCTGATATTTAATTCAGTGGCCTGGTTATGACCCTGTAGGCATCACAGTCAATTTGAATACTAAAAAGCAACTCGCAGTTGCAGTGTGCAATGCACTGCATAAGTTTTACTCATGGGCATCAGTGGGTGATACCTCAAAACCGGCTTTCCGCTAGAACTAACAAATCCGCAGAAAATAGAACCTTCGGTCGAATCTGTCCCCTGGGCCCTCTTTTCACGAGTCCGTTTAGGAGATATCATGCTCACGTCCATACATTGGGACGCTGGTGTGTGGATTCCAGAGTTTTATGTACTTCGAAAGTAATAGTATATGGTTGGATTCGTTGAGTCGAATTCATGCTTATAACGCATAATACATGTATAATACAGCAGGGCACATGGCATACAACTACAGGTAGTATTACTGTAGTGTCGATTAATATGAAAGGAATCACAAAGGACTTTTCTGTAGTGCTGGCAGGTTTGAGTGTTGATTTGGACTCGGAGGTCCCGACTTGGACATGATCAGTTCGTCTATGCGTTTTGGTGTTTAAGTGACTGAAATGGACTGAAATGAGAAACACTGAAGAGGGATTACGCGGATGGTTAGGAACAAAGCGGCAAGGTATACGAAATGGGCGAAAACCCTACGGGTTTTCCGGCCAGAAATGCTAGGCCCCGAACCAGGGCGGTGCAAAAGGTGAGCAGTAAAGGGCGGGCGTGCCCGAACAGGCAATAGTTCGGTGAACAAGCGTGGCGCGTCCGACGGACGAGGCTAGTTGATAGCAAATACCACCTACGCGGACGAGAACAAAGAGAGTTGCCGTCACACCGCTTACTTATGTGTTAATAATTTGGCATTTTACATTAACCTCGGCTAAAGTACTTGGCCCCACTTAGACTAGTAGCCTGAAGACGGGGCTGGTCACCAGTCTAATGATCTCGAACTTGCTGCCTATCCGTGATCAAAGGTGACACCCTGTACAGGCAGTGATCGGTGGGCAAAAAATCGAGGCTAGCCAGGGTACAGGCGGGAAGCGGATCACCAGTGCACCTTCAAAGCTTCAAGCTTCACCCTGGCGGCCGCCCACCGTACAGTACGTTGCTTTGTCGCTGCCACTGGTACTAATTTCAAATTTAATCAGAACACAGGTTCACGCCACAATATTCAGTACTATGCCCAGTGCCCACTACATCGGCCTTGTTACCCGTGGATGCGACCTCCGTGTGTTCGTTACAGCGAACGCTCCTTGTGTAACCAACAGTCATCACCAAGGATAATTAGACTGAAAAACGGTATTTTTTATGCCAATGTTTTGGTCCGAGTCAGTGTCTCTCACCCTGTCGCAATGCCATTGTCAAAGACAGACATTGGTGATCATTCAAGCTGTCTCGTGAAATGTCTCGTTTCGGTCCCCCACTCTGCTCTTCAAGTTTCATGTTAATGGTTGTCACAACGTACGTACCTTAATTACGGTCTGCTGCCATTTACATCGTTACATCAAGGACTAGTTACTCCCGATTACTGGACCACCCGCAGTTGGTGAGATTTGGCTTCCATCAGACTCCATAAGGATACATACACATACTAATTACTCTAAGAATCAGGTTTATCTGGATGTCGACAGCTCTCACATTGCGTTGTACGTGCATCAAAGTCACTTGGTCTCAAAGTCTCCTAGTGACCCAGTGATCACGCTTGGTGACGCCGCCATTTAATGCGTTCATTGTGTCACGATGTATGTTCTGTCCCGCTTCATGATCTACCATTTGTTGGACAACTTTGAGCGGTCGCTTTGGCCCCAGATCACTAACGCGCACCGCTTTGTGGACTGTAGGGTAGCAATGGGTAGTATAAAACATCCAAGTGCATAAGTGGTACCTCATCAACTCGAACATCTCAGATACTCTGCAGCGCAATTTTTCTACTTCAGCTTTAATCATGGCATACTTGCAACCCAACCAAACGATTGTGAACTCTGGTGGAGCCGGGTCTCCTGGGGTGAGCCTTCATATTCTTGCCGTATTTTTTCTTACACAGGAATTGTATTAGCACTACGTTTGGAATGCTAATCCTCCCCCTCACCCTTCGACAATGCATACTGAGATGCCACTATATTGGACGCTCAGTGATCAAAGAATAGCGAAGCGTGTTCCACGCCCGCCGGAATTCAATCCTTCTCAGCAGAGCTTCCCCGGCATCACATTTAGTGCTAATGGTTGGCATGGTGTGCGCGTAAAAGATCTTATCAATGGAACGGTTGTCATTGATTATCCAACTGATACGATATTCGCTCATCACGGCTGGCGAGAGACTACTCTGGCCCTAAATGTGAGCATCATCTCTCTCTGAAATAATAATTTATGTTAACCAATCTACGTAGTGGCCTGGATATATACCCAATCGTTCTTCGGATGCATCTCGTTGTCGCTTTAAGACAATAAATCAAGAAACTAACAAACCGATAACCCGTCAAGAGTTCGCCAGAAAGATTGCCGACCAGATTGATTATCTTTCCCGCTGTGCACAGGTGTGTAATCTTAAAATTGACACGAGGTCACTAACTCGTCGGTATTAGGACAAGCCCGTTGCACATGGTTGGGAAGATTGGGCATTCAGCAAAAACAAAGTTCGTAGGTCAGACGTGTTTATCCTATCGGCCCATTATTACAGGAATGTTTGGGTCCCTGAGCTCTACGTCATTAATATGGAATGATGCTCTTCGGTGGCCTCCTTTCCTTTGCGGCCCTATAGCATAGACATATCTCTCAAATATTCTAGTCACTAATATCCCCTATACGATTCGCGACACCCCATTCCCTATCTCGCGCCCATTTTACAATGTCATTAGCTGGTCTAATACTCGATTTGAGTACAAAAATGGAAATGCGCCTGCGGAATGCCCTAGTTTGTATCGAGAAGCGAAAGTTAGAGCCTCGTGGGGCTTGGTGCTGTATGATAGTCTCCACAACTGCCCTCTAAAGAAGAGACGATCAGCCATGAGACGTTTAGTGTATTGGCAATTTGATCCTCGAGGCAACACAGCATTTCAAGGTGCATATAAACCATCACCTTCTGCGATAGTAGAAGATGACCCACCTGTGTCACCCTCCCTTCGAGATACAGAACTCTAATTTACTGCATGAAAAATGGGCGCGTCGATGTCCTTCCCCCTGCAAGGTCTTCGGATTATCGCTGGCATTGTTCGTACAATCGTCGATGAAATTCGGTCATCGAGGATCCTCGAAAACCCCATTTTTGCTGAGATGAGACTGGCCAGAGACTCGCATCCCCAACGACAATCTAGGAGGACACCAATGGCAGGGTGGCAGGATGAAGAATGGCAAGAAGAAGAAGATCGTATTGCTATAGACACAGAAGAAGAAATCAGAGAGCAGGAAATAGAGGAGCTCCTAGCTGCTCGAACTCCACGCGCCACCAGGGGAAACGTTGAAGGGTTTCACTCTGCACAAACAGACGAAACGGGAATACATGCTTCAGAAGAAATCCCGCGTAGGCGTCTTTATGAGACGCCAGAGCGTTGCGCCGCTGTACTCCAGATGAAGACGAAAGAAGGAGGCGTCTCGGCCACAAAGTCAAACAATGAAGGCAAGAAAGTATCTCTTGTCCACTTGCATTTTGGCTCAACTCGATGGTGCAGCAGGTGTTCCAATAACTGAAAATGCCATAGATATAAGGGAGGACCCGCAGACCTTGGAGAAACACAGCGCGTTCCAGCTCGTGAGCATCCCCAGTGATGAGGAGATACAATCAGCGAAGCACAGAGTCCAATACCAAGAGGGACTATTCCATTTCGCGATAACAGGTGTCTCCGGTGCGGGAAAGTCGTCGCTGATCAACGCCTTCCGAGGCCTTCGAAACAGAGATCAGGGAGCTGCGCCAACGGGCGTGGTTGAGACCACCGCAGATATCACTAGATTCCCAGATCCAAACCCCCACAACCCGTTCGTCTGGTATGATGTCCCAGGGTCCGGTACATTGAACACGCCGGATTGGCAATATTTCACTGCACACGGACTCTATGTTTTCGACTGCATTATCATCCTTTTCGACAGCCGTTTTACACTAACTGACCTTGCCATGCTGGTCAATTGTCGGCGTTTGAACATTCCTACTTATATCGTGCGGTCGAAATCAGACTCACATATCAGAAACATTATCAAGGAACTGGGTTACGACAGCGATGAAGAAGAAGATCACTCTCGTCGCAATGCACTGTATAGCTCCGCACGCGAGCAGTACATTGCTGAAACTCGTGCCACCGTGAGGCTCAACCTTCAGGAGGCAAATTTACCGGATCAGAGGGTGTACATTGTCGCCAACAGCACAATGGTCTCCACAGTGAGAGACCAGAAACTGTCGGAGAAGACTATAGACGAACTAGAGTTGATGCGAGATCTGTTTAGGGAAGCCCAGTCAAGGCGTTGCATCAAAGGTAGTCGCGAACAGGCATACGAAGTTTAAAGTCTAGAGCCCCAGATCTGCTGTCCGCAGTTGTCGGCATGTACCGGCCATCTGTGAACATTTGTATAAAAAGTCTAGTTGTCATGTCCGAATCGGAGACTGATGTATCAGTGTCAATCGGTTTCCTCAGCAGAACATCTCGTATTTGAATTCAGAGACTGTCACGATTGGCCCCCTGGCAGTTCCTGCAATCGCATGAAGCACATAAATGCAGCTTAATTTCGTAGCTTCATCGCAAACACTAGTTGAAAGAACCAGTTCGACGCAATGAGTTGCAAAATGATTGCAAGGTTCTGCCAGTGTGACTCTGAGATATCAATTCGGGGTGCCGTAGGGTTGGATACAGCGAACGACGAGAGAGCATGCGGTGCATTGCCCACGATCATGATGAGCGCATAGTGCGCAGTACAGGGCTATCATATAATGCCCGGGCGAAAGGAGGAATGCGAAAGAAGCATGCCATCGTGATTCCATTTCCAATTCATGATACTGATTTAATATTTAGGCTAGTATAAATGTTGAATATGTGTAGAATCATTACCTCTGAAGGAGTTCAGAACGTTCAATTTGCAGCAAGAGATTACGAGTTCCTACAAGCTGCCAGGACGGAGTTCTCGGAATGCGGGAATTTCCGACCCGTTACCTGATGGACGACAGTACTTACTATTTGTTACCACCAGTTCGTGGGCTTACGATCTTCCCTCGCCTAAACCCTTCATACCATAACATTTAGCAAGGGTTGCCGTGAATCTATGATCGATGTGATGTTCACCCCGTCGCCCACTGAGCCGATGAGGCTCCGTCTGTCATGGTACGGACGATTAACTTCTAGGCTAGGTATACACGGTGCGTGACAAGCTCGGCACAGGTCCGAGCAACCGTAACTCATCAGAACCACAGACCCTCTAAGCAAGATATGACAAACAAATATTAACCGAATTCGAATTAGCAGATCGTCTGAACGACTCCAAATTTGTCTGAGATGTGATGCCTGTTGTTAGCTGGCATGCGTGGCCCTCTCCCCGACGGCCTCGGGCCATCGATACGGGTTTGTAGTGCGTGCTTTAACATTATCTAGAACTCGGAAATGAGCATGTAATGAACTCATCCCCGCCCTTACGATTGTCTCGCGCTTACCATGATTATCATAGGTCTGATGGTGATGGATTTTGTCCTACCTTCTTGTCAGCATGTGATCTGAGATGCAGTGCTGAAAAGTTAAAACTATAGCCCCCTTCTGTTACGATGCCGATTACGCGGACTCTCGAGTCAGCATTCTCAGCATGAAGGTTTGATGATTGATTTAGAAGCGTCACTTTGTGTGGAGAATTATTTGATGACGTGGAGCGTGAGTACCTAGGACCAAACAACCATAATGGCGGGCTTCCCTACTGGGTGCCTGAGGATAGGAGGGTTCTGACCGCCTTCTCGCGAATATAAGCACGATCCGATACTAACCTTTCTGAGATCAGACATCATGCCACCAAGATTTATTCGCGAGCTCATCCCGCGTCGCGAGACTCGTGCCCCTCTTGGTGCTGTAGTTGTTTCGCTCAAAGGTCTCACCTGGGTGCAATGTGCTCAGTTCTGGTCTGGGTCAGTGTCCTAACTCCATCGCGCTTCACGCTATCATCTTTACCACATATCACAATAGCTGGCTTGCTTGGACGTGCGATGCCATTGATTTCGTCGCAGTGTCGCTCACGGTACCGCTCTTGTCTGAACAATTCGGAAAGTCAACGAGTGCGATCGTACGCCCTTTCCTTCCTTTACTTTTTGCGCCGCTAATGTAGGTCAAAGACGACCGCCTTAACGTTGACGCTTTTATTCCGATCAGTCGGTGCCGTAAGTGCCATATCTGGCATTCCCCGCTAAGCTTACCATTTCCTAGGTGATATTTGGTATGATATCTGATCGGTTTGGGCGCAAGTGGCCCTTGGTTGTTAACCTCGTTATCTGCGGTGTGCTTGAATTGGGAACTGGTTTTGTCGACACCTTTTCACAATTCCTCGCCGTTCGTGCCCTATTCGGTATTGCTATGGGTGGAATTTGGGGACTTTCGTCATCCTCAGCTCTTGAGAACTTGCCTGTTGAGCTTCGCGGGCTTGCAAGTGGGATTTTGCAGGAAGGTTATATTGTCGGGTACATCTTTGCCGCCATTATAAACTTGACCCTGGTACCCCAACACGGATGGCGGGCGCTGTTCTGGACCGGAGCAGGCATCACCTGTTTTGCCGCGGTCATCCGTGCTCTTATCCCTGAGAGTCCGTTCTTCTTGCGTACTAAGGAACAAGAGAAGGCGAAAGGGACCGATACCTCGCAAAGTTTCCTTAGGCAAACAAAGGAGATGCTTAAGCATCATTGGCTACTGTGCATTTATGCAGTGCTCTTAATGTCAGGTACCGTTTGATTTCTTTTACTTCCTAAAAATGAACATACCAACACCCCTCTGCAGGGCTCAATTTCTTATCTCACGGCTCGCAGGTACGCGTATACCGTGTATGGACGTGCACCCGATAATATAACGTCGGTCTAGGATCTGTATCCCACGTACCTCCAGATCACCAAGGGCTTCAGTGCTCACAGTGCGACCGTCGCAACCATTATTGGCAACTGCGTGAGTCTTACAAATTTATCTGCTAGTCGAATCTCAACGTGCCAAACAGGGAGCTGTTATGTGAGTTGTTGGTTAGTTCTGCATGCAGCCAAAGTCCTGAAGGTTACAGTGGTGGTGCTATTGGTGGATGGGCAAGCCAGTACATGGGACGCCGCCTGACAATCGTGTATGTGCATTTAACAAATAATGTTTTCACAGCTTTACTCACCTCCCCCAAGATTGTGTGTGCTTCTTACCGGAGGTAAGTACCAATCCTAGTAATAGAGAAAGAAACTTAATGTTCTCTCGCAGTGTTCATTCCATTATGGGTTCTGCCATCGTCATTCTCTGCCCTCTCTGCTGGAGCATTCTGTATTCAACTTGGTGTTCAGGGCGCTTGGGGTGTTGTACGTGCTCGCCTACTCTCGTTGTGAACCTGACTTCCAACATCATGGTAGATCCCAATCCAACTAGCCGAGATGTCACCACCAGCATTCAGGGCGACGTTCCCTGGTGTGGTCTACCAGCTCGGCAATGTAGGTTGCGTGTTCATCACTCGATACGTTTAGCTAACATGTTCGTGGTAGATGGTTTCGGCTGCATCAGCACAAATTGAGGCCAGTGAGTAGACAGTCATGTCTCCTCTCATCAATGAGGTTCTTAAATTAATCAGCTGGCGGTGACAACCTGAAAACAACGATCATGAAGGATGGTGTTCCCACAGTAGTCCCAGACTATGCAACGGCGAGTCACTGAGTTCCGCTTTCGCATGGTCTCATTCATATTTAATCAGGTACAAGCCATCTTCATCGGTGCCGTTGCTGTATTCGTGATTGTTATCGCAATCATTGGGCCCGAGTAAGTCTTGCGCATGTCCTTACACAGACAAATATTTACATTGCCCTAGGAACCACGGTTCTCATTTTGAGAGCGCTGATACCGCTTACGGGGATGAGGCCACGGATCACGCATCACAGATGTCATGTCGTGAAGTGGACGAGAAGATTAGCGCTTAGGTATCCCTTAGCATCTCATTACTTGTGTACCATGAGACGAAACGAAATCGTCATATCCATTTAGAATGAACGCGTTTTACCCCCGAGTTGATAACCTTTCATACGGTACCACTTGCTGGACCTACTACTACCCATCTGGCCATATTAGCCCGGCAGTTGTTTGGAACCTCCACATCTGAGCCTTATTTTTCTGGACGTCGCCTCTTCTGCCACGCCGTTATCTCGCTCATTTGTCAACATAACACTTCGATTTTTGGAGCACTCCTTTGTTGATAACGGTTGCATATTTTATTCTTGACCGGCCTCGATCTACCCACACTACCTACAAGTCACTCCCAGCTAGCCAACGTTGTACCATGACGAGTGCTTCTTTAGGTTTGTCGTATGGAACCTGTTACTTCGGGTCGGCACTGGGGGCTGAAAATAGGCGTGGCACTGACCATATGGCCTGCACCATCCAGTGGCAGACGTAAGCCCATTGGCACTCCTGGTCTTTCCAGCGACCTCTCCCTCAACTAGCCAAGACCTGAGCGACTACTGGCCAAGTGCCTCCTTACCACCCCACTCCATGTTGAGTGTCCATGCCTGGACACCAATCCAGTTGCAGAACAAGTCATATGAGCCCACAAATATCAACGCGCGTACCCCACGCTCAAGAAGTGCCGCGACGTGAGTATCGGTGGCGTGATACTCATCCATGGTAGAGATGAAGGCTTGTCGAACAGGATCACTGCACAAGCTGAAGTTACCTGTGATGGAGGGATCGACGCTGAGCTTTTCGCGCACAGAGGGGCGATTGAGGAAGCTTGAGATATACCTAATGCGAATGTTTAGGTTGCTCGAAAAAAAAGTTGCATTGGCTCACTTCGTAACAGGGTAGTACATCGTCTCCTCAATAGGTCCATCGCAATCCTTGCTGATATCGTAAGGATTCTCGCCTGATAGAGCATAAACGTGTGCCCTGAAGTTATTCTGAATTGAACCTACCGGTCGAAAAAAAAGTATTTAGTATTTCAGTCTCACAAAACCTTGAAGCTGCTTGACAATTCATTGCGTCGAACTGGTTAAGGCATGCTTCTTGTAACCACTTTTGACAGCGAGGGAGCCATGACAGTAAGTCAGCCCTAAGGACGATACCGATGCGGAGGCGACAAACCGCCTGCTTCATACGAATGCAGGAACTAGATAGATGTTTACGTCAATCAAGAAACGACAGTATCGGGATTCTCATACGAGATGCTCTGCACAGGGAAAACTACTGCGCCGGTGCATTGTGTATCTACACAGGCCGCCAGCATCGTGTAGAAGTCGGTCAAACCATTACCTGCACAAGGGATAAGCTAGTAATACAAAGTTTTTGATACTTGCAATTACCAATCATGATAGACTGAAGGTTGATGGGCGTCATACCAGCCGCAGTTAGCATGGCATTCTGATCATAGACTTCAGCAGCAAAGACTGGGATATAACGCCCCTTCAGTTTCCTCCTTAGCTTTATTCGTGTCAAAAAAGAACGATGCGTACTCCATATGATTCCGAGGCCATGTGCAAAGCACGTCCTTTGAATTGCGTGAAATTTCAAAGAAAATTGCTATGAATGCAGCAATGTCCTTGGCCGCTTCCTCAGTAGCGCTCTTTCCATGTGGTGAATAGTGTAGTGTCATGCGGCAGGCATGTCACCTACTACAACCTCGCCATATTCAGCATGCGAAAAGCCAGTACCGACCGGCTGGTCTACGAAGAAGATATTTGCATTAGTACTCCAGGACTCGGGATGGAACACGGTCCCATTATCATCTATTATTCGACAAGGCCCGAGTTCCATATAGACGCCAAGGTCGGAGGAATACCCAGGACCTGATAAATTGTGTTGCATGAACTGTAACGGAAATTTGTTTGCGATATTAGAACTCACCGCCATTGGTCCAGAAGATTACGTCGTCTTTATCAGGATCATTCCTACTCTCAAAAAAGTAAAAGAATATATGTCTGGCCTCGATATCTATGTAACCTGTGTAAGCGCTGAAGGTTGGAGCGATATCGCATCAGCCCTGATGAGCACATCTGCAGACTACACTCGCTTCACAGTTCCATCACAGAAATCACTGGACTTCTTGATCCGGACCCTGTAGTGCGGGAACACAGGGTGACCGAGGGTGGTGAATTGTACCTCTGAGAGTGCACCGAATTGCTCGAAAGGCGTGAACAACACGCCAGCCGCTAGGTGAGGCTGTGGAAACGACCTCTGTTTTGGAGTTGTATCACTAGGTGTTCCTAGCCCAAGGAACAACTGGGATGTCGCTTCTGCTGCGAGCGCAAAGTGGAGGGTGCTGCCCTTAATGAACATGGCGGGGTCCTCAGGATTTAGAAACAAACACGATATTGGCCCAATATCGTGTTTGTTTCGCCTTTAGTCGGGCTAAAGGCGATTCCCAGACAGATAGTCTATCAATTGGATATGAGGGAGGTCACCAGGCCAGAGCAATACTGTGAGTAATGATCTCTCTGGACTCTGGGCAACCTAGACTTCTTGAATTAATGTGAGAGATTCATAGTATTAGGAGGACATGAAAACATGGAGCTCAGTTGGGAAAGATAGTGCGTAGACATTGATAAGACTTTGGCGCTCGAACCATTCATAAAGCCAGAGTCGGATGTCATTACGACTGTCTCGCGCCAGTGGTAATGGCAGTCCTGATATTTTGAGACTTCCGGGTTTGCCATAGTGCCTAGATAAAGGGAATGAAACGGCGGACACGACCGCAGCTGCAACAGCTTCAAATTGGGTCATATTGGACTCCTGACAATTCCCCCTTCAGAATCTCGTTTGACCTCAGAGTCAAGACTTGCCATTCCTGCGACGGTAGATGAATAAAGCGGGCCAATCGAAAACAACTTGAAAACGAACGTGATGTATTGATGTGGGGTTCATGTGCGATGTAAAGTTTGAGGGACCGACTGCATATGTATGTCAAGGCTGAGCCCCAGGTTGAGATGGCGTTGCGATACCAAGGTAACACCCTTTACATGGTTTCCTTTTAGCCTTGACCAGGGTGCGAACATGGTGAAGAAAGTTCGATAGTATGATGCTGGACATAAAATTGGAACAAAAAAGAATAACTGAAAATATACATGGGAAGGACGATGCAAGTGACATGTCAATGTCATGCTTCCAGCCAAAGTCAACATTATGCCTTTCGTGTGTGTGTAACAGTGCAGAGCTGGGTATGAGATAGCCCATACCAAGCCCATATACTACGCAAAATTTATCAAGCGACAGTGTCTCGGTAAATGAACTCATAACTAGGTTGAACGACGACGACAGATAAAGACAAATCCACAGCAGCTTACTTCAATTTCTTCTGGCCTGCTTGTCGAGGTTTGTGTTTGTGTGGGCTGACCTTGGGACGCTTGAGCCACCACTATAGGTTGACCTGGTCGCAGTGAACTGTCGGCCACATCATCATTCGTGCGTAGCATGGCTGCAGCCGCTTCCGCATCAAATTCAGGAGCAATGCCGTATCTCTGCAGAGTGATTTCAATAACGTGAGATGGGGGTGACGAGTTACTCACGTCTTCTTCGCGGCAGGCAGCAATATCAACTAGACGTCTGGAAGATCCTGCTGGAAATAAGCTAGAATTCCAGTTCCAGG
>QLOO01000469.1:0-30221 GCA_003313855.1 Suillus sp. MG131 | reverse complement strand
TGGTCCCACTTTAAATCCTATCCTTTTCCTTCAGGTTATCGGCGTTAGGTAGGCGAAAAACGAACGATGTCTCCGCTTGCATATTCAAATTGCATTGCCGACCCTTTTGAGGAGATCCACGTTTCCGTGGCAGACAACGGGCTGCACTTATCCCGAGCCGGAAGTCCAGTGCCATGGAGAAGGCTTGAAACACTGGTGGCCTGGTTTCCACTTACTTTTCGACGTGCGCCGAGACTGGACGCCAGAGCGGATAAGAGCCAGGCAGTGCGCAACAAACTCTATGTCCAAAGGGGATGGTCGCAGCTCGAGTTCTAGCTCCTACTTTTCTTGGACTTTCACATATACAATTCTCAAATCGGATGAGCAATAACAATCTGCGCGACACTGTCACGAGTTAGGTTAGCTTTCATTCAATTTGCATCAACCGTCATCTGGGGTAGGCCCATGTTCGCCATTACCGATTTCATGATCAATAATATTAGTTATCCCCTAAAGAATGAATCAAACACCCAGGCGGAAATGCAGCTCGCTGAGCCCGCTCGTATCGAAAACATTGATGCTGCCAAACTATGTTGCGGGACCAGCCATCCATTGATGTGGAATATTGGACGGTAGTCGAGATCAGCCTTCATTCGCCTTGCATACCTCTTCGATCCACTGTGTGTACGGCCCTTTTTCACGGGTTAACAACTATCCCCTGACAGAATGAACGCAAAACAGTCGAACCTCAGCCTGCTGGGCATCGTCCATGTAATTGATGCCAAATCGTGTCTCTAGATGACGCCTCCCCTTTCCTGTAACAGCAAGCGAGTGCTGAATCGCCAGGACTTGGCGCTGGCCACGATTTTCGTATTCCTCCGATTTATGACGCGGTCGGATTGGTCCCGCGCTTGCAGTGTCAAGAACAGTACTTTGACAACCTCAGCAAGTGTACGTTTATGGGGGGTTGTGGGTGGAAGTCTAAATACTTGTGGAAGCTTCATCGTCTGGAAGCTTCTGTGTTGGGAGTTTCGACCAGGACAGATATGGTTCTTCTTCATTTACGATCGCTGGAATGCCTTCTCGCAGTTTGTACATGGATCTAGTTCACATGGCGAGCGTTCTTTACCGCACTCCAACATCCAGATCACGTGTACTTCACTTTATCCTCGTCATCCAGGGGACACAACTGTTGTTGGTACCTGGCTGACGGGCCAAACAAGGGGTGTGTAAAGAGCCTTGTGAGTTTCAGAGACGTCTGATTCATGTGATCATGATAGAATGAATGAAGATGGTCGTCTCCGGAATCAGAGCCCTGGATTGTACCAGCTACTGTCTGTTGTGTCGGCTTATCCTTAGCCCACGGAGTTGGCGCAGACCTCCGAGTCTCCCTGGACTCGCTTGCCTCAGCTAGTTGGGATCGATCTGATCACCGTGAACACCGAAAGATTACAGGTCTGCATGTTTTTGTGATGATGTCGAATCGCATGCCTGAACATTACTATTTCGATTAAGCAATCTAGGAACTGCTACGTTTTGAAATATCGACCAGGACAGGTATGTGTTTTCTTCATGTATGGACGCGGGAACTTCTTTCCACAGGTAGTGCAGATAGCTTTAAACCGACGCTTATGAACCTCGTTCACATGGCGAGTGTAGCTATCCTTCCTGATAACACTTGAACACTCTGACCACATGCACTTCACCTTATCCTCGCCATCCTGCACTATGGGGAGATACAGCTGCTGGTAGTGCCTGACTGAAGGGCCAGATAGGGTCTGCCCCTCGGAACGCGTATCATCTTCAGGTAGGGGTTTCTGAAGTGGCTGTGTACCAAGCTCATAGTTGACGGAACCGGAGGTGCCGGGGAGTAGTGGTTCTATTATCTCATGCAGTGAGCATAATTGCAAGGCCCCAAATGTAGTAAACTTACCTTGAGAAAATCGGTAGACTGTCTCCTCTGGCAGGGTACTAATGACCCCGACAGATGATCTGTGCTCTTGTGCCGATGATTGGCCGTGCGAGAATACTAGTGGTTGTGTTAGGAGGGAAAGGTTGGGCGGAATCGACAAGAATGGATTAGCATCAAGTGCAATCGGCGCGATGGCGGGAGGCCTATGACAGAAGATTAGGTCAATGCTACTATCCCGTGCGCCCACATTCTCCATGGCGACTTCTGATTGGGAGTTCGAGTTGGCAAGAATCCCTGCAATGCAGGTGCGAATCTCGAGCATTTCCTTGTAGGTACTGGAAAGCCTGTCACAGTGCTGGTCAAGCAACTTAAGACATGACTGCAGGGTTGATTCTTGATCGCTAGATGCACGTCTTAAAGTTCTATGATGTAACAAGCATCCACCGCTAGTCAAGCATGTGCATCGCTCAACGTCAAGCCTCGAAGAGGTCGATGGGTGTGATGTCGACGTCCATCTGGACCCGGAAGAGTAAGCTTATGGGTTCTTTCGTAGGGTTAAGAGACCTAGCCTTACTTATGCAAGTGCATGCTCATCTCGGATGATGGATCTGAGACGTGAATTTCTCAGAAAGCGATATGAATGCAAGCCTCGGTAGGTGGAATTTGATTGCGTGGATAGGAGGTTGATAAATATTGGTATCATAGTACATGGGCTTTTTAAAGCAAGGGGATGACAGCTAATTTAGTAATAACAACTTGAAATGCTGTATTTTCGAGTTTGATCGTATATAAGATCAGAAAGCACAACACATTGCGTCGTGGCACGACCATTGTAGAATCTTGCCGCAGCTGGCCTATCTGGCCAGTAACGGAACTATTAGTTGGCACTGTCTTCGACACCAATTTGGCAGTCAACGTTTCAACTTGTGCTTGCCTTGATGTCACGATCGTGAACCATGACAAGTAACTAGACGAGACTCTTCTCGACCGTCCTCGATGCATCCTGAAGCCTCAGATCTCTAGAATCTAAATCGTCAGACTTGATTACCATGCGAAGAATTTGCATATGAGCTCAAGCCTAATTCAAGGAAGAGGTTGGGATGACTTAACTAACTTATGAGAGAGTTCCAAACCCACAGAATCTCATCACGAGGAAACAGTCCACATCTTCCTATTGATCTGCTACAGCTTCAAAACAGAATCCCATGTACAAAATTTACCCTTGGCAAGGTAAAATTCGTGTGATAAAGTCAACCCATCAGGTTGGGTTTTGAAAGGTTTGTGGCTATTTCCAGTTTCCAAAATTACACTACTGCTCTCGTAGACCGCCTCCCTCCGAGTCACCTCTCGGGTAGGAAAGAGCCTGGGTGTATGTATGACTTATGTAATAGGCTTGAAACACAGGAACTTCTCTCATATTGCGCACTGAGACCACGACCCTATCCAAGGACAAGTTAAACATTACTTGGGCAGCGGCTTACACTGAATATGGCCATCGGGATTTGGGCCATGATACTGCCTTTCGCATCGTGACGCACAACTTGTTTTGGAGCACAGTGATGCTAACAATATTCAATCTAGACAAGTTTGGGACAGGTTACTTTCAAATCAGCACAGTCCAGATATGCTTGATAAGATAGACGTGCTTGGCCGGTACTAAATCACAAGCGGTGTTAACTGACAAGGCTGTAAGCGTACGCGTGACTTATGCATCACGGCACTGATTGGACACCGCGTAAAACAAGGTGCACAGCTAATGCATTACTTACTAACAGCTAGCTTCCTCGTAGTGCGTCGTTATAAGATGATATCATCCACAGCCATGCTTCTTCAGGTTGATTGTATGATCATACAAGGTCACGCTGCAGGGTTGGTCACTAGTGCTCTATGTATCGGATTATCCAAGTTGATGAAATGAATTACTTACACCTACATTCTCAAGCTGTCCTATCTGCCCTCGGATTCGCTGAACACCCTCACCGAGTCTGTATCTCCCAGAGACTGCTCAGGCCCATGCTTAACAGAGAATCCGAACAAACAACCATCTTCATTCGACTAGGGCTATATTACTCTTGACCCACTGAACTCCAACAACCGCAGTGTTTACACTTGCCTTTGGTCAATGCACTGTATGCTGCGCTGTCACTTGTGTGTTTTAGCAAGCTATGTCGTTGTGTGGGCCGGGATCTTGAAGTCATATTATATGCATCAGGCCGCAAGACTCAGTGATACAACTGTCCAGAAGCAGCGACGCTGTATTAGGCTGTACTCGTGTTGGCCTATATTTCCATTTATATATCCTTTGAGAGTGAACCAGACAAAGTGCCCCTACTGCACCGCAGTATCCGCAATTCCCTTGGTGTGAGGTGTGCCCCTCCAATCCGCCGTTCCCACCAGCTGCTTTAAACGTGCATCTCTACGAGGATGAGGTGACGATGGATGTGCGTGCGATATGGGGCTCTACGTGATTGCGATTCCATATCTGTGGACTTTTCGGATCTCAACTTTGAGTGATAAACCATGTACTAATCATTGCACTACTAGAGGATCGTAAGGAACAGAGATCTGATTTTGTACGATACATACATAGGTTTGCATATGTACAGCTAAATACAGCTTATCGAAGGACGGCTTGTTGATCGTACATCACAATCGTCACTTTCATAAATTCTATGTAACAAAGACATCCGTCCCATTCCAAAAATATCATTCATACCTCAAAATAAAAATCTTACCGTCCCTGACACTCAGAATTACAGCCCCCTGGCTCTGATCAATATTGATCGTCTCAACGACATCCAAGTCCAGTTCCTCTGGGATCTCGAGCGTGCGCACTACAGCCTCTTCAGTCCGCACCCGACGGCCATGCACAGGAGGGAAAGTGACGAAGCGCAGACATTTAGGAACCCGCCGCCGCGGGTGCGGATGTGGGTTCTCGAGATGCGCAAAGTGGGCGTGAAGCTGCGTGTCTGGCTCTGCATTTGGTTGAATAACATCTGCGTCATATATGCTGGGAGAATTGCTGTTGACGCCGGCGCGAACATTAAGGGCGGGAGGTACAACAGAAGCACCATACTCCACCCATACTGCATGTCCAAAATCAACAGCCACAAGGGGTCGTGGCCGGTCACCAGTATCTTCATCGTCATCTCCTTCTTCGAGCACGCAAACGACTTCAAACGGTGTGCTGACATACCACAGATGGAGCATGTCGTCATCGTTCGCTTGTGATGAACTGCTAGTGCTCGATTCTCCTACAACTGGTAACCCCTCAGAGGATATTGGGACCTTAAAGTAATGCTGCGCGAGCACAAAACGTGTGCGGTGAGTCTCAGGGTCGTGTGCAGCAAGGAGAACAACCGTGCAGCTCAACCGCGGGACGCCAGGGAGGGTAGGCCACCACTGCCGCACAAAGTGTGCAGACTCAGGGTACCAAGGAGGGAACGGATAAGGGTTCGTGAATGATTCAGACGTTGCCGGACCTGCTACATCTTGGGTGGGCTGCTGAGGTCCAGAAGTAGCTGGAGTAGTGGATTGAGAAGATGATGCATCCTCGTCGTCTTGCAGCGCAGGTTCAGGATTAGGACTAGCTTGGTTTGAGGAAGAAGACCCTGCGGTAAGTTCATCCTCGACCCTCACTTCATCCTCGCCACCTTGGGAACTACTAGGCCCGTCTGCGCGACCCTCACTTTCTTCTTCATCTTCGAAACGTGTACGCCGTTCGCTTCTTCTCCTCGGAGTCAAAGGCATCTCTTCGTCGCCCTCATGACTAGCTTCTTCGTCATCTGGTGGCTCTTCTTCGTCCACGGATTCTTCATGACCCAATGACTGCTCGTCATCAGCGGAAGGTACTGTAGAAGATACCTCGGTCGCGCCGGCCTGTTCTTCATCACTAACGGGCGCAGTGTCATCTTCGGTCTGTCCTTGATCTTCTTCCACCGCACCAACTTCATCCTCCTCCTCAGTGTCTTCTTCATCTTCATCACTTACAGGAGGCATGTCAACCGCCGCACCCGAGGTCCCCAACACAGAAGGAAAGACGAATTTTTTCGAGATGCTCCTACTTGGCGTAAGTCTCGCACATATCGTTGGGAGCTTACTCCACAAGCTCTTCAGCGAGTCCGGTATGTTCTCGCCGTTGTTCTCCTGTGGGGCACCCTCTTCTGCTTGAGGTGGAGTCTGTGCGTTAGTGGCCGTAGAAGTGGTGCAGCGGGGACGAGCGTATGTTCTGAGCACCTCGAGCGGGTAAAAGTGCTGGTAGGCAGCGTCGGCTTCTTCGCTGTGGATTACGATTTGGTCTTCGTGGAGGATGCAAGACCAGTTGGAGGAGATGAGCTGTAAAAGAGGTTAACAGGTGAAAATATTATATTATAAAGCAACTAGATAAAGATTTGCGTGCTGTTGAAGCTACCACATTCGTGTAAATGCCCAGAAATGACAGAGGAGTTGCGGAACGTGGCATTAACTGTGTGCGCACCAAACCAATGCGTGTACCACACCAAACATGGAGCAAGAACAACTTGAAGGAAACACAATAACCACAAAGACCACTCACACATCCAACACCAGTATCCACAAACACATAATCGTCTTTTGCCCAGTCAAGAAGTACGTACAACCCTGTCATATGCAATGTAAAACAGTCAGCACGCAGCTTCAAATAAATGGCGATTATATTAACGCCGGAAGATATAACGAGTTTGGGTATCCTGATCTTGACACTCACCGATAGTATTACTACTCGCAATCCATACAAAAGCGCTTAGCAAGCGACGTGGAGGGTCAAGAAGGAACACGTTCATGATGACCCCAGTTGTATGGAAGCTCGTGAGCGTATCGAATACTGGTCGCGCCGATTCCGGAATGGGAATAGTCGATACTGGGGGCGGAGGCGGGGGTTGATCTATGAGAATACAATATGGGTTGACAAATCAACGAATAAACTAATTGAGGAGGCAAATGCTCACCAAAATTCATAGGAAGCGGAATGTATCTCTCCCAAGAGGGTGTCGCAGGCGCGCTGCGGATGAACATCGCTCGGAGGGAAGGATGACAGAAGACAGGTCCCTGGTACGGTTCTCCGGCACCACCATCACCTCTAATTCCAACTGTATTCGCCTGATTGGAGGGAATTCCATTTAATTGCGGGGGATCGCCGCATTCTACAAAATCAGGTGGTAGCATCGTATTGATCGCCATTGGGGAGCACTGGGTGCTGGATGTAGCGCTGGATGGGCCGAAGCTGCCGGAGTGAAGAAGGGATGAGTCTTGTGGTGATGGAGTTTGGGATGTGGGTGGTGATGGAGTGGGGGTGGGGGGTTGATCGTGAACCGGAATCAACGAGGGCGGATCTTGCGTGGGTGATGGGACCCTAGGCGTTAATTGGATCGGGGAATCCTCTTCACGTTGCTGGGGCTGGGGCTCAACAGCACTGGCATAGTGATCGAGGTGAGAAAGAATTGGAGATTGGACGTAGAGTTGTGCCTGATTTATTTCGTCGTAATCGTCGAGTTCATGGGGGAAGAATAATCGCATGAGCATGAACTCCATCACGCGGTCATCGTGATATCTGAGAAGGCGCGTCAATTTGATTTGAAGATCAAATAAGATAAAAAACTGGCAACCCCTTGAGAACTCTCGCCATGGTGAAATATACTGTGCGCTCCTCAAATTCGACACGGCATTTCCATAACTCCCATTTATCCTCGTTGTCCTCGTCTTCATCTTCATTCCTTCCACCAGAACAGGTCAAGGACCTCGGGTCCCACTCAGCAAGGCAGATATCCCTCCTCACATCCCAGCATAAGACACGGCCGCTCTTGGTTGCACAGAGTGTGTAACTGCTGGTGATGGGAGACAGCCAGTCGATCTCCTCATGGGAGGGCACGCTGATAGTGATGTACCACTGGTTTCCGTAGTACGGATTTGGGCGAGCCGGTCGAGGGGCACGGATTGCCCATGCCTTTTCAAAACCTCGTGCACGGTCGACAGCGGCAATGAGTGCGGGTGTTGAGAGATCAGAGAGGCGCTGGAAGGAGTGGAGAGGAAGGGGCCTGGATCTAGCAAGTAAGTCATGGGCTAGCTGGCGATATACTGGTCTGGTGAGGGTGAACAAACGCAAGGACTTGCAAGTCTAACAGAAAGATTGAGTCAGCTATAAGATCATATCATAGTAGACCCAAAATGTACTGACCGCCTGGAGATTATGCACATCATCGATATCAAGATCCTGGGCGATATTAAATAGGAGATCATACGGTAAAAACTGTAACGACATGGACCAACACAATAGACGACAGGCAGCTAAATGATGGGAAATCACTGGCACCTGCACGCGAAGTTATCCATCCTACTGGATCACGTGATATTAGCTACCCGGTTCTGCTCCCGGTGCCGCCTACTTACGCTTCACCGTGACTGGCAGTGCTGAATGCTGTCAATATAAATGTCACTGG
The DNA here is from genome assembly GCA_003313855.1 of Suillus sp. MG131. Classification (NCBI taxonomy): domain Eukaryota; kingdom Fungi; phylum Basidiomycota; class Agaricomycetes; order Boletales; family Suillaceae; genus Suillus; species Suillus sp. MG131. Next base: position 21,875 of record QLOO01000469.1, on the reverse strand, counting down.
CTAGGCTCAAGTTATCTGTGCACGGTACCAGCACCAGTTGGAGCACGATTCAAATCTTGATCTGCATATGTCTATGGTACGTCAACTGATTGAAGGGGACTGTCGACATGATGTGACTTGGTTGTGCTAACATGATGAGTGCCATGACCTATTTCATACATGCACAAAAGCTCGACCTGCCTTCCCCGTACCGTCCAGTGTTCAACCAATACCACGATGTGTCGTTCTCACCTTTCCCTGCTCTTGCTAGCGCCACAACTGTCTGCAGCCACGTTGGTGTGCTGCAAACGCTGGAGATGTAGATCCCGCATCATATTCATTATGCCCATTAATGCGCAACAATAGACCAACAGCGGCTGACAAGGTTCACACTGCACCAAGGTCAGTACTGCGAGCAAATGCAAGCGCTCTCTACTGCTATAATGTCGTAAGCTTGATGTCGCTTCCCGAGTGTATGCTCACTACTGACTTGCACACCCACAGAAGGGATCCTCTGCTGGAACGTACTACGAGGCGTCTTAAGAGATAGTGCATCACGATGTCTAGGTGGTTGCTCAGCGCTCAGCTCTCAATTTAAGTTATAGATTGCGTACTAGGCTTATCGGAATGCGGCTGATCGACCATAGCAACTCTGCAGCCAGACCCCAGTTCTTGGATGATTGATGATTGATTAGCCACCATAAACGTATTACACAGTACTTCTGATGCAATACACATCAGCAGTAATGAAGTCAGGCTCACTCACGCAATGATTTCGGCAACTGCAGGGCGATTTCAACCTCGCAACCGTGTAAGACTGCAACACAATTAACATTGTAAACATCACAGTATTCAGCATGCTACACAGTCCTCGAGTATGGTGCCCTGAGTCTGATGTAAAGGAGTCGATCTCTGTACCATCATTTCCATTGAGCCGTGGGCAGCCTTTTCACATGCACGCTGGGTAAATAATAAATTCTGGATCTCTTTTTCAAAATGATGGTCGTCATTGATTTGAATAGACCTGAACGTTTAACGTTAATGGTGGAAACTTATTAACTACAGGTTTCATTTGGGACTACTCGGAGTAGCTTCCTGACGAGCCCGGGGGTGTTGGTATCGACAAAGGTGAGGGAAAGTATTATAACTTAGTTTACCATCAAGTACTGGCTGTAAAGGTGTAACTCATTGTGATGACTAGTCTCCTCCAGACAGACATAGATGAATGAAGAATCTTGATCGTCCCGTCGTAACCGCGGACCCATCGAAGAATCAAATGGTTTAGGGCAGGCAAGTTCGTGTTAAGTATAATCACTTCGCGCTGTTCCACTGGCAGATGATTAATGTAACAACTTTAAGAGAGGTCCGACCTAAAGTCAGCCAGAAAATTGAAGATGGGTAGCTACAGCAAACCATAAATTCACCAGTATCGACCAGTCTCGAGGATAATCTGATTTCAAGCCGCAGGGACTGAAACAACGCTTCAGATAACGTCACCTCGGCCACACAATTCAAACTATTTACTAACAAGCCGTGTACACCAGGCTGATTGGCAGTGCATGCGATGCCTTGAAGTAGATGCCATCGAAACTTCGAACTTCCAAGCTGCTCATGCGCATGTTGGTAAGTTCCGAGCTTCGATAAATTTCACAGTGAATAGTACATGACACTGGGCGTAGGGCTCTGCTTTAGAAGACCTACCCTGTTCAGAACAGGTCATGGGAGATGCATGACATGCGTTTGCTCTATCCTAGCACAATCAATTACTACACGAGGCACACACGCCTTGATCTGCGCCTCCAACCTTGGTATGTGACCTTTGAAATGTAAAGCGTGTCCCTTTGCATATAAACTCCAACTCATGAATTGCTGGCCCTCAGATTACTATTATGCTTCCACGGGAACCGTACAAGGGCCTAACACGAAAGCTAGTGCTTGCGTTTGATGTCGGGACCACGTTCAGTGGAGTCTCGTATTGTATGCTAGATCCAGGGGAGGTGCCTGTAATTCGAGGAGTAGCAAGGTCAGTAGCCAGATCAAGCACCATGTCTCTTGTTCATGGTAGGATTGCAGATACCCTGCACAAGAGCATGTAGGAGGTGACTCCAAAATACCATCGATTCTCTACTACGACCCTCAGGGAGACGTCCGCGCCGTGGGTGCTGAGGCTCTACAAGAACATGTCATCGAACAGGCAGAAGATGAGGGATGGGTGAAGCTCGCATGGTATGTATATCGTCGGGGAAAAGCATACTGGCTATATATTAATCTCGGTCAGGTGGAAACTTCATCTTCGTGCCAAGCATTTGGCATCGTCTCACATACGGGACGGCGATATAGAACCTCTCCCGCAAGGAAAATCCGCAATAGAAGTCCTTGCCGACTTCATGCGCTACCTCTTCCAATGCGCTCGAACTTATATCCAGGAGGCACATTTGAATTTCTGGAGATCTGTCGAGAACTCCATTGAGTTCGTGCTCACACATCCGAACGGTTGGGAGGGCCCACAGCAACAACAAATTAGACGCGCTGTCGAGCTCGCGGGCCTAATCTCATCTAAGGAGGAGCAATCTCACGTGCATCTCTTGACCGAGGGCGAAGCGAGTCTCCATTTCTGCGTTACTAACGTGATTGCATCAGATACATTCTCTAAAACCCCAATAGACGTGTCAGAATACTTTGATGACGATGAAGACCAATATGATGATGAGGAAGATCAATCTGACAGCCAGGGAGTCATCATTGTTGATGCCGGAGGTGGAACCATCGATCTCAGTGCCTATTCGATGAAGTTATCTCCGACCTCCTTCGAGGAGATTGCCCCAGCTGAATGTGAGTCCCGCTTTCCTGTGTTGTTCCATTGCTGAAGTTCTCCCAGGTTCCCTGCAAGGTTCAGTCTTCGTTACTAGTCGCGCTCGTGCTCTTTTACAACGTTCGTGAATAGATCGGTTGTGCGTGAGCTCGAAACTGATAGTTGCATTAACACAGAGAAACTTTCGGGCTCAAAACACTACTCTGACCCCAAGATCATCGCACAAATGGCGGATGAATTTGACAAAAGCACGAAACTTCGGTTCCGTAAGCCTGATGAGCCTGCTTACATCAAGTTTGGTACCATCCGCGATAAGGATCTGAAGTACAACATTCGATCAGGGCAACTGAAATTGGCTGGGTTCGTTCATATTTTCTAGGATGCCTTCCTCACAACCCTCACGTTTTATCGTACAGCCAGGACATTGCAGACTTGTTTGAACCATCTGTCGAAGCTATCATTGAGGCTTTTGAGCAGCAGTGCCGCGTGGCTTCGACCCCAATTAGTGTGAGCATTATATTTCGCTCATATATCAGACGGATCTGAGATCATCATGAAGTTGGTTTGCCTGGTTGGCGGTTTTGCTGCTAGCGACTGGTTGTTTGCGAGACTCCAGGAATATTTTCTACCTCTAGGCATTAGCTTCTGTCGCCCTGATGCTCATGTGTAAGCCCTCGGATACCGACGTGACTGCTCATACTCATCAGATCACAGCAACAAGGCCGTGGCTGATGGGGCAGTTTCGTTCTATATTGACCATCTAGTGTCGTCTCGAGTTGCACGTGCCACCTATGGCGTTGAATGCTATATTCCATACCACGCTGAGGATCCTGAACATCAAATCCGACAGCATGAAAGCTTCATCGATGCCACCGGCCAATTATGTATCCCCAATTACTTTCAAAGTATCTTACTGAAAGTGAATAAAGTATTTCTACTCATTCAGTACATGCTGATCTGCCTCACAGGAAACTAAAGTCTCTGAGCTGCGCGAATTCCGGAAATCCTTCCAAAAAATCCGAAAAACGCTCGCTGGATGCAAGAGTCACGACTCGGAATTACTGTGCTACAAGGGTGCCCTCCAGGAGCCGCGATGGTTAGACAGCGATCGATGTATGAGTCGTTCGCTACTCGAGTACCCTCATGCTGACTTGATCTGATTCAGCTTCATTCACCACGCTATGCACGATTACTGCCGACCTCCGCGAGGTGTCCCGAACGTTGCGTCCCCTAAAATCAACTTTAGATCAATCGAGGTATTATAAGATTGAATACGACGTTGTCATCTTGTTCGGCCACACAGAACTGAAAGCACTAATCAGTTGGATGCATAATGTTTGTCTCTCGTTCTCGTCTATTCACTTCCCCGCTGATCGAGAATGTTGCAAAGGGTGTTGAAATGCGGTAAGGCCAATTCATAGTTTTATGATTACTTTTGACCCCTCAATCCGTTATAGGAGCCCGGCAAGTATAGTCTACGACGAGTAATATCACGATCGAACTGCAGCTATATGCACGTGTTGCAGTTGTAAAGCATGCTAGCATCGTGTAGGACAGTCGTACCATCCAAATATGTATCCATGTCACCTCAAATATTATCGAGCTTCGTATTCGTCTCGACTCTGAACAGCACAATTCTAAGGTACTGTCCAATGGTGTAGTCCAGCTCCTTCCAGATCCATCCAGGCTAAATGGCGAAGGACGATTTCAGAGTGGAGGTCGAGCATCAAACAGCCGGGCGAGTCATTTGAGTCAATGAATCTCTGCATTTCCATTGGCGCCGATATTTTTAGGAGATGAGGAACATGTATTGATTGCATCCTGAAAATACACACTGCCTTGACCAAGACTGCGATGGAGGTTGCCTGTCTCACTCGAACGGATCCCCCCTGATACCTTCACGAAATGAAAGATACGTATCATGATATGTTGATCGCAGAGGTCAATGGTCAATATGGTCCTAGTATCTTCAACACATATCATTACAAATTTACATAAGGATGACTGATACACCTGGTAACATGCACTGCTTCTTTCAGATCCTAGGCATGCGAGCCAATGTACACCAATACCATCATCCAATTTACAATACACGATTCTTCCATCCGCTCTGATAGTAACAAGCTTCTGTAATAGTCTGGGGAGCCGCAGAAGACTGGAACCCGACCCTCATGAAGGGCTCAATCTCCTTGTTTTGGTGCTGCGCATACAAGCATGTGCTGTTGTCAACTGCAACGCCCAAATGCGCGTCTTGGTGCCAACCAACGCCTTGGGTGTAGGTAATCTCCTGGACCTGGCTAGTCACAGTGATATAATACACGCGGATCTGCCACGATGAAGTCAGAATGAGATTACGAGGCACGGAATGGTGATCAACCACTCGTACCTGTCGCAAGTTGTCCCATGCCACGGCTGCGATGGGCGTGTTGATGCGGGCAGCGGGCATAGCAGCAGTGGTGAGTTTGAGAATGGTGTGGGATGTACTCTTTGGGTCGTTCAACGACATTTCACAGATCTGGTAGTCTTTGTCTTGGAAGTAGATGCGAAATTTGCCATCCTCGTTCTGCACGCCGGCCATAGTGGTTCCGACGAAGTCGGTGGGCAGAAGGTCTGACTTGACTGCTGATTCGGTCATGTTTGCTGCAACCCGTGAAGATGAACAAAATTAACCATAGATGTGCTGTTAACTGTAACTCACTTTGGTAGATTAGGTGTTGATGCGATGACTGTTAAGCAGGCAATGAGTCTTGCTTTTAAACCTCCACTGGCAACCCCTGTCGGGAGTATAGCGCGGATATCATTGATTCCTTGGCTGGAAGAAGACACAAGCAACTGAAACAGCGTGAGTCTCAGCGGAGTCTGGGCATGATCAGATCCCTGCACAGTCTGACGCCGTCTAACTGTGATCCAGAAGATCCGGGGCCTCATGCCTCAGATGCCGTCATCATGCGCCAGTCAAAAAAGAATCCGGGCGCGCCTAGGCTAGCACATCATCTAGGGAACACGGCCGCATAGTACTGAACCTACGACAACAGCGAATCTAGCTTCGATGGCCGAGGCTGATAATGCAGTCATAATTTAGTCATTTTAACTGTCAACGATGTTCGATAAGGGCGAGACTCCGTTGCGAACAGCCTATCCCCACGAATAGGCGCTACTACACACCGAAAACGCTGTAGCTTCGAGGCCTCATTTCCTTAGAAACACAATGGTAATGAGTCACTGCGATCCAAAAAAACCACTAGCAGGGCCCCAGATGCTGCCATCGTGCGACCTCAAGAGAAAGACGTCATTCCATGCCCGTGTGTAATCTAGGGATGATGACTATAAAGTCAGATTAGAGTCAATAAATTCACTCACAGTAGTGTGAGTATTTCGAGCAAACAGAGGCTAGTGCTACAGTTATGTCAACTGTCGGGAATTGGTAGATAGGGGTGACAATTATGTCCAACCCACGGACATGAGTCCTAGGAGGAAGCTCTTTCAGTGTCAATAGCAAGGTTAGAGGGAACCGCAAGTCCAGGGGACGAGACTACCATTAGTATGCTCAAACGCACTCGTGTCACTCTTGATCCTCTTCGATATCAAACTATAATAGGGCGGTGCTCAAATCCAGCTGTTGTCCGCGCGTTGAGTAGGAACAGAGCAATGCAGCGAGAGAATTCCTATCCCAGCTAACAGATGTTATCTGATATCGTTACAAGTTAGTTATGTTTGGTGTTTTGATATTAGTTGATGCATGAGCGAGTTACAGTGCGGCGTAGAGTCAGACAAGAAACGTACGCACGGCGAATTGCGACAGATTGCGACGTTGGAGTTAGCGGCCCTAACGGTCGACGCTCTCGTAAGTCGACGTTTCCCAACTGTTTCCCACAACCGATTTAGCCTCCAGTTGACCCAGTGAATATTGTTCGCCTCATCGATGGTTGCGTTTGACATGTCTTTTTTCCTCGCCAACTCGGAACAACCTTGACTATGTGAGGCAGTCATTGCATGAACTACTGTGCTGCTGCAGGTATTACATATTTAACTTGAAGCTTGAAGTTGCGTAGTCCAGCTGCGCTGGCCCGGGCACTGGCACCGTAATTGATATATCAGCCCTTTTGATCGGTTTATTCGACGCCATAATAGATCATTCACTTCAGCCTAGCATTTTATCTGCGACCGACACCTCCCGAACCCCGATATACTTTCTTGATGAGTCCTCGATTTTCGATTGATCAATCTTGCCACCAAACCGTTGTACTCGACTGCCAGAACTCTCTACTCCCGTTACCGAGTCGACTTGCAGTGATGTCACGGTCGACGACGTTGTTTTCACTGGGACAGAAATCAAATCTCAACTCTCTTCCAAAATCCGGACATTTAGTAGTGGTGGACAACATGTGCACCTCCAAAGCAGCAAGCCGAGACCACGGCATTTTTCTCGTAGCGAAACATTTAGCGCATTGAAGAGGACCGAGAGCGACATAAGTGTCTTCGAGAACGATAGTGAGGCCTCGCCCTGGCCCTCTTACGACTTCGCAACTAACATCGAAGCAGCAGTGTATGCTCAGACGATCTGTTGAAGTCCTAATGATAACACAGACCAGCATTTGTTCATGTGGGTCAGCTGGTCACAACATTGTCGTCACCACTGATCTCACTGCAACACTAGCCTCAGGCTGCGGAAATAATATTGCATCGAAGCAAGATCCGCTGTCATTGGCAATCACAACATTCAGCACTTCTGACCCAAAGGTGTGTCACGCACCGCCCCATAAGTGAATTGACAAACTATCATCTGACTATGTAGTTACGGGTCATGTAACTTTGGGTGCATACCAAACGACACCTTTATTTTCGAGGGCGCACGATAGCTGCATCCGGAGCCCACAGCTTCTGGATCAGTCTGATTTCCACGGAGACCTCGTGTTCGCTTCCGAGTAAGGAACCATTGATATCCGCACTCAAGACAAGGGTTACCTGGAGGTTTGTCAGTGTCTGCTTGACAGTCGTCGTATCAACGACCTTCTACCAATGTGAGTCACAGTTAGCAACACATCCACGGTTGAGCATATTCATCTTCACGGGTTATAGCAACCATATCCGATTCAGCGGCCGTTTTCCGATCAGCAGGCATGTCAGATCCTCTCCCTACCAACTTTGTCGGGACCACTATGGTCGGCGTGCAGAATGAAGACGGGAAATTTCGAATCTACTTTCAAAACAAAGACTACCAGATCTATGAAATGACATTGAACGACCCAAAGGCACTACCTATACCTTCCTGAAGTTCACCACTTCTACAATGCCCGCTGCCCATATCAACACGCCCATCGCAGCTGTGGCGTGGAGGAACTTACAAAAATCTCATTCTCACTTCGTCACGACAGATCTGCGTGTATTACATCGCTGTCGATAGTCGGGTGCAGGAGATTGTTTATTCCCAAATCGGTGATCAGCAAAAAGGCTCGACCTTGGGCAGCGCGGTTGAGAACAGCACCTGCTTGTATACGCAAGACCGATCCACCACTGAGCCCTTGCTCAGGGTCGGGTTCCAGTCATCTGCTGCTCCCCAGACTATCACCGAAGCTTTGTATAACGTGAAAGATGGGTGGAAGAACCGTTTGCGAGCCAATGTTCGCATGGGCTCGCGTGTCAAGGATACGGGTATATGGGATCAATTTCAGTGCTTGTCACAAGTGTTGTCTACACCCTACAGAGCAACCATTCACATGCCTTCGCCTTGGTTACATCCTATGATAGAAGCCGATTCCTATTGAGTATGCAATAAATATGAATGCCTTTATGCCTCCTTTGTGTACGCTGGAGAAATGAAATGAATGTTACAGTAACGAGAAAATTCATTAATGATGGCCGTCATGGGTATACTCAGTAGAGGCAAGAGCCAGAAGCGAGTCCAGCGTCCAGCATGTTTTATTGTTACATCAGAGTTAGTACTCAAAGTTGTAGTTACACTGACAGGAGGTGTAGTGGACGACGTAGAGATAGCAACTTGTGCTTGCGAGGATAACTGAGCCTGAGCCGGTTGCTGTGTGACGATGCTATTGGGAGGACGCGAGCTACCCGCGGCCGAGTTCGCGGGTTTCCACTGAATTGGCTTTCGTCTTTCTTTTGCTGAGGCATTCCTCTATGTGATATGAAATGGGATTCGAACATTCGAGGAAGAAGGCAAGGACTTACGCGTTTTCCCTTCGCATACGGGACGTCAACTACTACTAAGCTACTTTTGTACCGCTCGACCTGTGCACCATTTTGTCTGCCAGAGAGAAGGTTTTGAGACCTTGATTGGCTGGACCGGACGTCGTGTAGCGCCAGCCTAAAAATTATCTGAATGAAGTGGGATCTGTCTATGAAAGTGTCACATACAGCGAGTATTGACTAGTGTGCGTTTTGGTGAGAATTAAATAGAATGAGACATACCGGTCAACTCACATTTATATCCAACAGAAGGCCGTCGAGGCCAGCTTCTCTTAGTATCGCATAAACGTCCCACGTGTATGCGCGAGTGTCATCAGAGCCAGTGGCTAGCAGTTTTCCATCTGCCGAAACGACACACAGGTCACTGAATCCGGATAGCTGAGGGGCGAACTGATGGGCTGGCATTTGTCGAGGTTCCACAATCGCACTGTCTTGTCATCCGATGCACTTGCGAAGACGCGTCCATTTTCAAGAATTGCAACGGCCAAGATACTGTCGGTGTGCTCGTCCAGCAATGAAATTTGTTTCCACGCTGTAGTGTTCCACGTTCTGATCGAGTAATTGGTGAGCCCAGAGATGAGTGTTTTTCCATCTGGGCTCCAAACCAGACAATTCACAGAATTCAAGTGTCCTATGAGAGATGCACGATGCTATCAATGAAACGGGTGTCCTTCAAATTCCTGACTAGGCGTTATCACTGATGTCTTCTGTGCGGTGGATAAAGACATGGTAAATTACTGAGCGCAGCTCCGTCTCAGCTTTCGTCCAATAAAATCCACAGTCATTACTCACGAGAATCTAGTTATTGAAAAGAATCGACCCACGGACGCAATAGGACGAGAAAAATGAAGAATTTATCAATTGAGCATCAAACGTTGAGTACACTGCAACAACGAATAAGGAAAGATTAAGAAGGGCCGTGCAGCTGAAGCCCAAAGCTATCAATGATGATAGTCCTGTGATGGACATCGATACTAGTTCAAATCGCACCACTGGCTACAGAATTCCCTTTGTCCCGTTTGTACCAGTTTCAAGTGTTACTCTGCTGACCCTTTGTACCGCCACTCTTAGATATAACACCCTGTCCATATTTCCTGTATCTTCAATGAATTCACTCCCCCTCACTCATCTCTCATGATCCATCAACCTCTGTCAGACTCTTTAGCAGCATTACAGATCTCCATCCTACAAAAATCATTTTTACACATGGAGGATATCAAGCATTACCTCGAGCTTGGGATTCCCGCCGAGGCGTGCAATCTCCGCCCGGGCCTGAATTACAATGGACAAAACAGAAATTCAGCGGCGAGTGTGCAGGCACAACGGACAAACAGACCTGCTGCTCCAAGCTTTGCATCACCACGAGCGTGTAATCAAATGACTTTGTCTTCGTCCGGAGGTAGTCAATGGCGTTGTGCTTCAGAGTCGGTGTGGTTGGACGTTTTTGTAGCACACCTGTGTAACGGTAAAAAAAATGATGCACCTAGATGTTGGTATCATCTACGCACTCATCACAACTTTATTCTGGTCATCCGCACGGACTCCATGAACAATTGGGAAGGAGAATTTGCCTTCTGTGAGATCTTCAGCAAAGCCCTTGTTGTTGCTATACTGGATAACATATTTAAGCTCTTTGATCACGAAATACGAATAAACCATGAGTGATCTAGAATGTAGTACGACCAGGTGGCGCTTATTGATAGACACTCAAGGTACAAGCGCAGTAAAATGGCAAGCTTACCTCTGTACTTTGCAAGTTCATGTAGTCATCCCGAATCTGGAAGTACACCCCAATAATATTCACCAGAGGGATAAGATCGCTAAGAACTTCATGAGCAACTATTTATAACGTATGTTTAGAATAAGAAGACTCACACGTTGGCATTCTTCGTTGCGAGTGCCATCATCAACTTAACAGGCATTCTAAAACCACCGCCAGTCTCTGCATACTGAAAGTTAGAGTGCAACATGCCAAAGTGAGACAGACGTACTGTTGTTGACCATATAAGTATACTCTTCCACCGTTGGGCACTGCAACAAATCCCGCCACAAAATCTCCATCCCCTGCCCACGGTGTAAGTTCAAAAGCTCTTCTGTGACAATTAAATCCAGATCCCTAACGCTTCCCGCCCTCGCCTCAACCCCATCTTCGCACTGTGCTCTCAGCTTCGCGAGCTCCTTGTAGGCCAAGAAATACACATAGTTGGCAGTGTTGATAGTTTGCGGAACACCGTATACCTTATGCGTCACAGGCTGTCCCCTTCGCAGTTGCGCGTCATCCTCTATGTCATCAATCATCAAGCTTGCATTGTGAAGCATTTGAACGACACGGTCTATGATCTCAAACTGCTCGCACGGGACTGCAAGCCAGATGTTGAAAGCCTCAAGGAGTAGCGTACGGATTCCCTTTCCAGGATTGGAGGAAATATAGGTAAAGGGTTCCAATATGAGCGATTCGTTCGCCTGCGACCATTGCGAGTCTCGTGTAGGCGAGAGAAAATTGAGCAGAGAAAACTGGGAGGACGACATTGGAGATATAGATGTGAAGAAAATGACTCACTGAGCAACCCTATGTATTAGCAGGAAATTTGAATGTGCTGGCGCTGGCCGCAAAGGGGTCTCATAATCATCCATAGCTGGGCCATATGGTCCTAAAAAGTTGCACTTCGAGAACCCACAGCACATTACGCATCTAAACAGGTTCTTGATGACTATAGAGAATCGAAATGGGCTGTGATGCTATCTGACGGATCTGATCCTGGAAAAGACTCATGTTAGCGGCCTAGGATGGCAGTATACTTTTTTTTCAAAGTTCCCTGAGACAATTCCGAAAGTTGGCCAGCTAGTCTCTGACGTACTTCATCCATGGATATAGGACTGGCACATACAGACGTGGCGGGCCTGGTGGCTACTTGCGCAATGAACGCTCCGCGACTAAGGATGTAAGGATGCCAATCATATGCTATGAGTAACTGGGAAGCTGCCACGTAGCTCATTACAGTGGTGCCACATCTCGAATATCACTGTAAATGTGTCAATGACCTCGTAGCTGAGCGCTGATGCATGATGCCCCTGCACAATAGTAGATGTGGCCGTACTAGTAGGGGAGGTTGTGGTTGCTTATGTAAGTGTGAAATAGGTTATGCCCCGTTTTGCTGGCTAAATCGTGTTCCAACGAGATCTACATGAGCGAGGACAATTAGAAAAAAGAAAATCAAATTTGCATCAGTAAAATTTTTTTTACCTTACTTACAGCTGTTACCACTGCGTGTCGTCTAAAATTTCCGCTGGAGGAAACATGACGGAAAACTAATCAGGACCTTATGTTTCCGCCAAATTTCCGCCACTGTTTTCCTCCGACGGAGAGATGGTTGTTTTTCTGCTTTTCCGCCAGCTCACCGACACCTTCTGGACCATTAGTATCTGAGGGCAGATATCCTGGATCTGGATTAAGGCCTGGTCAACCACAGCTGCAATCATTAATATTATATCATACTGCTCGACTTAAAATGGCAATTGAGAATAATTAAATGAATATTATTCAATATTAAGTAATACAGTTTGCTCATGTGTACATGAACAGAAGATATTGTCATATATCATAATATATAGGAATGTAAGACCATGTAAAATCAGTATAATTGCCAGCAAGAACTCACCAGTTCACTGATGTACATGTGCACCCTGTAGTCGAGAGATCTCGTGTCAGAGCGCCTTGTTCTCATCTTGCATGTTATTTAGGAGACGAGCGACTTTGCCTCGGAGTTTGACACTGAGGGGGCATGAAATTCCATTTGATCAAATGGGTGGATGGACTTACTCCCCACATTCATGAGGATCCCATTAGAGAACTTTTATGTTTGATGGTGTCCAAGAGATCTGGGCAGGTGCAGAGGAATTTGGGGTGGCTGAACTCCCATGTTTGGGATGTGGTTGATGTGTGTTGGGCATTTGTGAAAGCTGTACATATTGCATTGGCGAATAAAGCTTGAGAACTGTGGTGGTATTAGTAGATGTATAGAATTAGAGGGAGAACAAACATTGTTATGCTTGAAATGTGAGCTGAGGATGCTCCTGCTGAATTTGCCTATATTGGAGACAATGAAACTGGAGGGAATGAACAAGGGTTAAACCGAAGTCAAAATACAAACCTTGTTCCGAGTTCAGTCTATGCAATTTGAATCGTTGATAATCCTATTGACATTCAGCACCAAAGATGTAGTGCAGCAAGCGATAGACTGACCTGGGGGTGCGGGAGGCTGATACTATCTTGAATCAGTGGTCCAATGGGTGATGCCATACATGGTGGTAAGCCAGATAATCGACATGGAGGATAAGAGCAAGATAGATTGAAACTCCGCTAGCACCTCATGGTACTGTTACAAACTTGGCTAAGTTCACAATGTGAACCTTATGGGGGCCTTTGCATATGGGCTCTGTGACCAGTGCCCTCCGTGTATGGCGAAGGTTCATAGCACTTCTCAAGAGACAGGGCTCTCCTTGAGAAGTATCGGCTAGTCTTGTCGGTTCAACCAACAAGAGTAGTGCTTGTAATAAGACTCAACTTGGGTGCGACGAGCAACCAAGATTACTTATATACAAGATGAAGCTTGCTAGGCTTCTAGTGGATTCAGGTCAAGACAAAGGTAGATTAAAGCTAAAGAATACAACAGGTGATAGCTAGCTTTATATACAAAGTATTGAAGCTGAGCTCAAACCAAATTAGCGAATGAAGGTCGAGTCACGAAACCAGAAAGGTAAGTATAATAGAATGCAAAGGAACATATGAGAATAAGGGAGAATGTTCCATATACCAAGGTAACGGTAATACAAGGTGATGCAGCTGGTGGTCTGAGGGTGATAACAGTAAAAGGAAGGCATGAAGAAGAAAGGGGAGGCTCAGGGGTTGAGCTGATCCGTCGACTTTAAAGATCATCACATGACTTTAAAGACAGCATCCAGCGACAACTGAGAAAGGAAGAGATCTGCAGTCTGGTGATGAAGGAAAATAGATAGGGGCCTAACAACACATGTTCTTGTAACAGGTACCAAGTTACAACCACTGGCCCCTAGTGCACCAGATATCAATCAAGTGCTTCACTGCACAGGCTTCAACGACCTTCAAGCTTGTGGGCATCATTAGTGTAGTCTAAGGCCTGGTAAGTGCATACAGTATATACTCATAACATGCAGCTAAATTTTACGGGCATCTAATAGCATCCACATATCACACTGTGACACATGTTTGACGTACTCAGTCCAGGTGCACATTTCTGCAACGGGCTTGTCAGTTTGTCTCAAGCTCCCTTTTCTTTATTCTGTCATACCAAGTGAGTTTTTTTGTACTGAGTGGATGTCTTATTTAACACATTGTACAAGTGCGAACATTTCAACCATTCCAATCACCAGTTTTTAACTTTTCACCTCCGCCAGATACCCATAGAACATTGGATGATGAGTACACACCACACCATCAAATAGAGCCCCACCAGCATGAGACACCATCAACTAGCATGGAAGCAGATACCACTGGGACATTCAACAATGTCTCTAGATTCAACTCCCCAATTGATGAGCCAAGCACACCACACACTGAGCTTGAGGGTGACTTTGATTCAAACAACCATTCCATTGACCTAGATCTCCTTGCAATTGATGAAGGCCTGGAAAGTTTTTCTAGAAAGCGTCATTATGATATGCTTAGTCCTGGCCCTGAGCTTGACACTTCTGCTACAGCTGAGCCCAGTGGATGCTACCGCATACCCTTATCTGCAGCCCCAGCACTCCCAGCTATGAAGAAGAGTCGTCCATCAGATAAACCTCAAGCTGCCAACAAACCATCCTGGTATGTTACCCAATGTTTCATCTTGGTGTTTTGACCATAGCATGATTTGTTTAGGGTACCAACCCCTGCCTGATACACTGATTGGCAACATTCAATTGCACCATCTAGCCGTCATGCACTGTCTTCAAATCAGCAACATCCAGTTGCACCATCTAACCGTCATGCACCGTCTTCAAGTTGCCCAAGTGCATACAAGAATGCATCATCTGCATGTACCAATGCACCACCTGCATGCATGAGTTCTCCATCTCCATCTATAACTGCCATGTCAGCACATACAAATACTTTGTCTTCACGCCCCAATGTTGCGTCTGTGCATAACAATACTTTGTCTTCACACCCCAATGCTTCATCTTCACGCCCCAATGCTTCATCTTCATGCCCCAATGCTTTGTCTTTACACCCCAATACTTCATCTTCATGCCCCAATGCTTTGTCTTTACACCCCAATACTTCATCTTCACACCCCAATACTTCGTCTTCATGTCCAAATGCTGCATCTTCAAGTTTACGCCCCAGTAATCCATCTGCACACACATTCATAGCTCTGGCACCCATTTCAAAATCAAAGCATGTCACACCTAAGAACCCTGTCCAGCCATTATTGTCATCCAAGCACACAGGTCAATGTGATCATACAAGCACAAGAAGGTTGTCTGTTCCACCTGCACTCGAGGATGATAGTGATGATGATGCTATTGGCTCAAACATGCTATCCCATCACAGCAAACCAACAAGTAGCAAAGATAGAGCCTCAACGCATTCTAGGGCACAACTCAATGTTGGCCTGCAGCATACCGCAGTGGAAAATTTGCAGTCAGAGATACATAAGATTCGCAAGGAGCAATCAAAGCTTGCACAAAATCAAAGCAGTACATCGGCAAAACTTGAAGCAACCATTGATGAGATCATCAAACAACTAGAAGCCCTTGAGATTCAGAACATTCAAGGTTGACCAAAGGTAGCAACTCGAAATAACACAGTCAACATGAGTCTACATACACACTGTCAATTTATCACCTAACTGACATGGTACAGAATGCTATTTGCTATATTCTCTGCAAGATGATGGGTATAGAAACAAACAAAGACCTTCCTCAGCCACTCAATGGACTTGGCGAGTACTGGACCACGATTGACGTGGCTGATGGTGATGATGAAGAGTCTGGCACTAAAGTTCTTCACCCAAAGTTCAAGGATTCCTGGACAGCAAATGCAAAGTGGCACTGTGCATTTCTGACTCATTTTCATAGAGACACTCCTGCCTATGACAACACTCTTACACAAGATACTGTCGATGCACTCCAGGACAAGGACCTAAAGTCCCTTGCAGGCAAAGTGTTCAAGAATATGAAGGAACAGTTCAAGGAACAGAGCTGACCACCGGATGAACAGTCTGCCAATGTTCAGAACATTCAACATGAGAAACGACAGTCTGATGTAAGTGCAGCTCATACACTTTTTACAAGGATATCAATCTGGCTTATAGAAAGCAGCGCTAGCTATGGGTGTCCACGCAAAGTTTCCCGTCCTCCAGGGTAGTGACTGTGACTTTTTATTTTCCACCAAATGGCAGTCGACTGACTACAGCAATTTTGATGCCTCCGCTGAAGAGCATCCAAGCAGCAACGAGGATGGAGAACAAAGCCATCTTCCAACTCGTCGCAAGGCCTACAAGAAGAAGAAGAAATCTATGATTTTGACCACTCATCCCCCATGCTGGCGCTCCAAGTGGGTGAGGTATTCTATCTGTGCTCTTAAATACAGTGTTAATCAGAAATATTAGCTGTGTGAAATTATTCAGAATGTCTGTGAAGCAGTTGATGAAGAACTTAGCAAGAAAGACAACAAGAAGAAGACATGGATGAAGAAATGTGCCCCACATGTTCAAGGACCTCCGATGATGGCAATTTTACCAACACATTGTACACTCAAGACCCCATGGTGGGCAGTTTCAACACAATGGCTGAACTCTCTCGACAAAGGAGATTATGAGTATGCGCTACAGGTAATGACTGACTATGACCCAGATGAACATTGCCCAACAAGCTCTGCAGAGTCAGAGGTCAATCATTAAGAGACACTCATCATCAGTTTATTTCTACTATTGAGTTGCTGTCATACCATGTTTTCCATTCCCAACTGTCTTTCTCAGACATCCATTGCATGTATGTAACACTCATACATGTTGTACTGTACATGACCCTTGTTAACTGCAGACTCAGAGGCACTTATTTGGTAAATACAATGTTCATCCAGATCATGGAATACTATCTGGCTCTTGTGTCGTCTAGTGTGATGTCAGTCACTCTTATGTTGAAGTTTGAAGTATAACTGTACCATGTCTAGGGAAAAAGTGACCCAGAACCGGCCAATGTTCGACATGCGGAGGGGTGCAAATGCAAACTGCCCACTAAGTTCATCAAGTCTGCAAGCTTCAAGATCTCCAAGACTGTTGTATTTCCATGTTGCAATCCCAAGATCTGTCTCCCTTAGTATATAATTTAATTCCTTGTTAGAGAAAAGACTTTCAAGTTAAAATTCAACTTACCAAAGTGACCATGGGTGGTCAATTGTTGGAACCAGTGTTTGAAAGCAGTGAACCAACACCATATTGAATGGCAGATTTCGTTGAGGGATGGTGATAGAAAGAATATAGTCAATTTGAGTAGCAATCTGACCATCAATGTAACCATAGCAGAGACCTTTGCCTCGGGCATGCTGAGATGTGCCATATTTCGCTGCACCAACAGTTACTGTCGCATAGGATTTAACGCCATGAGAATTGAATGGGATCCCATGTAATGCTTGGCCAGCATCAGAGGTCAAATTTAGCTCAGGGAATTGGTGGCGAAGAAATTGTAGGATGATTGGATAAATATTAAGTGGTTGAAGACTAATTTTCTTGAACTGGTTTGGAAATTTGATTTTCACTGTACGACATCAGCAATGTAGAGCAGTTTTCAAAGCACATATGTACCTGAGTCCTGTGCCATGGAGAGGAGTGTGATATAGTTCATTAGTGTTCCACACTGCCAGTCTATCTCTGCACCTCCTTTGACAACATGCAAGAGTGCGAGGACAGCCTGTTGGTCTTCGTCACTTAGCTCCACTTCTGGTTAAGCTTGCAGGTGCATAAGCTGAGTTTTGTGTCAGAGTGAGGAAGGTGGAAAGGTTGCGATCATACTAGCTCTTGTACCAATATGTTTTTCCACCATGAGTGCATGAAAGTCCCTTCAAGCTCTCCACTGCCATGACCATTGTTGTTTGCCTTCCCTAAAATTCCAATAGCTTGCTCGTAAGGGAAGACCCACCAAGCATAAGCTGGTCCATATGCATTGATGAATTCATACAGATGGCTTGCAGAGTGAAAGTTCAGAGTAAGATGACAGTTCATCTGAGCCCAGGATTGCAAGGCCTGGGAGATAAACTCTTCAGCACACAGCACCTCATCTGGTGTAATGGACCGAGAAGCGAAGATATGCGTTGCAGTACAGAATTGGAGCACGTTCTCATAATGCAAATGATAGTTTTGGCTTGGTGTGATGTTGTCCAGCTCCATGTAATCTTCAGCCTGAGCATCCTCATCACGTGCAATATTTTTGATGCACCGCTTGCAAAGTAGCTTCTTTGATTTGATGACTGCCTGCTGAACCTTTGAGCCTTTCTTGGGATCTGGGGCCTCTGCATCAGGTGGGCAAGACCACATGTTCCAAGCAACTGCAAGCGCTACTGGGTAGACATGCATAAAGTTATGCCACTCGTCTGCTTTTGGACGTTCACCTCCACTCACAATCTTAAGGAGTCAAATGAGTATAGCAAATGAAGTCACGCAAATTTGAGGGACTTACCTTTGCTTGAAAGCGGCCAGAGTTACTAGGCCACCATATTGACTGAGTGAATTTTGCCAGGCAATCCATGGGAGTTGTTTCTGACCGCTTCCCTGTTCCTGTAAACATAGATCCCTCAATCAAGATGACTCTATAAATTTGCCCAGACATGCCTAAAATTGATGCTCAGCACTCAAGGTAAAATTAAAGTAAGTAAGAGGTATACCTGGACCCCAAAAAAGATGCATTATCTCAGGTGGTATACTTAGTGCACCATGCCAGGTTGATGTTACGAACTTGGCTAAGTTCGCAACGTGAACCTTATAGGGGCTCTCGTGTACGGCCTCTGCAACCAGTGGCCTCCGTGTACGGCGAGAGTTCTGTAGCACTTCTCGAGAGGCGGGGCTCTCCTTGAGAAGTATTGGCTGGACTTGTTGGTTTGACCAACAAGTGCAGTGCTTGTGATAGGACTAGGCTTGGACGCGACGAGCGACCAAGATTACTTATACACAAGGCGAAGCTCGCTAGGCTTCTAGTAGATGGGGATCAAGACAAAGGTAGATTAAAGCTAAGGAATACAACAAGTGAGAGCTAGCTTTATATATGAAGTATTGAAGCTGAGCTTGAACCGAATTAGCGGACGAAGTTGAGTCAGAGATCTAAAAAGTAAAGTACTATAGAATGCGAAGGAACATACGAGTCAGAGCGAGTCATAGGGAATGTTCCGTATACCAAAGTAACAGTAATACAAGGCAACGCAGCCGGAGGTCCAAGGGTGTAACCAAAAGAGGAAAGCATGGTCGATCCATGAGGCTGGATCGATATGGTGACTTTGAAGATGGAAGTCACATGACTTCGAAGACAAAGTCTGGCGATGGTCGGAATCGAGAGGGAACAGAGTCCGGTGATGAATGAGAGAGGAAAATGAGTATAGGGGCCGACAGAAGCATGTTATCATAACAGTTGATAAACAATCTAGGATTGACATGCAGACTCCCTTGTTTTCAGCAATAGATGCCTGCATGTCAGGATTGTCAGAATCTCAATAAATAAACTTCCATTTGAGTTGTTTCTCAGTATCACAATAGGTGAATCCTATGTGAAAGTAAGGTATAAGACAAATAAAGGGTACAGCAGAGTAATCATACTCATGGGGGCGATCAAAACAAACTGGATCGACCAATGAACAGAAGGGAATATCACAAGACAGACACATGAATTCATCAGAGTTCTGAGAGACATATCCAGCAGTCTTAAGCCGTGCTGGAGTGTCCATAGGTGTGAAAGGAAGTGCAACATGAACTTCTTCTCGAGCTTCATGGTCGAACACTTCAAAAAATTCACCTAGCAGATGGTATGACAAATAAAATCATCATAGGCTGTTGGACTCACCTTCACCAAGCTGCTCAAGCTCCTGTACAAATGGTTTGAGGAGACCATTGAGTTGATCTGTATTGGGTTCTGTAGGACTGGGAATGACAAGGAGAAGAAAGGTGTTCTCTTGAAGAAAGCGGATAGAGCATGGTAGATTATCTATCATCAGCCATAGCATGCCTGTTGAGTAGTTGGCACACTTGAGGGATCGAAACCTGGTATGAAAAGTTACCTCATGATGAAGTGTGTGATTTAAAAGATACAACTTACCAGTCAATATTGATGTGAACAATGATCCCACATTTCAACGAGACAAACCGCTGATGCAGATTATTAATATCATAGTCATTCACTTTCATCCTTCTGGGGTCCCATTTGCATGCTACACCTGCAGGTATGGACCTCCACCTCCATCCATCATATATGTCATTCAGCAGGGCATTCCTGTCTACAGCAGTATACCACTCATCACATGTAATTGGTGGTCCTGGGTCATGATCTTCCTCTCTTCACCAGTGTTGAAGCTCATCCCATTTTCCTGGGCGCATGAGGAGTCTTGCAAGTGCCATTTTGAGGGATGTGACAGGCATAACTTTGAAGGAAACTCTCTTGATGCCGTCAGAACTCATTCGCTTGAGACGGAATATTGTAGCACAACAATCCATTTCCATACATATGGCTGATTGCATAGATGGACGTTCAGAGGGATGATACATCTTCCAACATGATGGGCAAAGTATGTAGTTGGTGATGAGAGTGTCTGTACTAACGCCAAGTTGCTTCTCGACTGTTCAGAGTGTTCAAGCCATGTTGTCCAGGTCCAACTCGGGAGGCAGGCCATTGGGATAGCAACTCTTTATGGTTGAGTGAAGCAAGGTCAATGATTCATTGGACACTGAATGTGTAGTGCATTTGTAGGCAGCATTAATGAAGACATGTACATATCCATTGAGTAAGGCATGATGCTCCAACAGCACGGTGACCTGCACCAAATTGGTCTGGTGCATGGCTGACTAATACCCTTCTACGAGTCCTCACCTAATAGAATTTCTCTGGATTTAATTCCCCAAATACTCAGTTCAGAATATGAATTGCTTTGTCTTTTCTTTCAAAAGAAACCCAATATTTTTGAGGATTGAATTTTGGATTCAGTTTCATTTCAAATAGCACAAGAATGACTCAGCAGGAATCTCTCACATGACAGGTGGCTGTTAAAAATATTTCCTCTACAAATTAACCTGTGGGAACACGCAGGAAACTTGAAATAATATGTTGCAAATTTGGTTTCCCACTGAAAAATACAATGAAGAATTACAAAATATTACCACTATTTCTTAATACTTTCGCTATTTGACCCCTCGAAGCTGACTTGGACATTACACCCCTCTATTTCATCAGACTTAAATAATCCTCACTTAATTACGTGGGAAGATAAGTAGCACAGCCACTGATTCCATGTATATAAGGACCCACGTTTTGGTTGAAAAAAAAAAGGCAGTTTTTCACACCCCAGTTACGTCTGTAAGTGTGAGTTGTTGAAGATTGAAAGGTGAACCTCTGTGAGACATCGGTAAAAGTGTGAGTACGCTGTGCTCAACAACCAGCAGGCCTGGTTCTGTTTCATTCTTCGGCTTTGTGATTGTTTCATACATTCTCCAAGTTTTCTTTGTTTTACCAGTGCACATATTCCGGAATTTCATGTTGTCTCTTTCGTCCATCTAAGGCTCAGAGCAGCTTAGTGGGGAGACTTTGGAAGTTGATATGTGGAAGCTTGACCTTACTCATCTGAGTAGTGATACTGAGTCGGGGTTTTCTTTGCTGCAAGGCTCTA
>QLOO01000467.1:0-30681 GCA_003313855.1 Suillus sp. MG131 | reverse complement strand
GAGAAGATTGAGAGCTCGTGCCAGCTTTTGAAGACGGTTGGCCACTTGTTGGATACGCCAACAGCATGTGCGTATATGAACGTCTATTTCACGCACATGGAGGAGCTTGGTAAGAGCCATAATGTCAGCCTTCGTGTGCAGTTCATGCTTCAGGTGCGTGGTACATGCTGACATATTTGGTCCATTGTACCGACTGTCGTGATTTAGGACGTCTTTGAGTTGCGTGCCCGCAGATGGGTCGGCCGCAATGTTGCTGCTGCGCCCATAGCATTCGCTGCTGTTTATGAGGCGGTCAGATGGACTATCAATTTTGTCGAAAGTTTTATTGATGTTCGTATTATAGGCCACTTACCGTCATCTACGCATATCTCACGGCGGTCGTCGACTCGGCAGTGAGCGCAACCATGAGGATGGCCCTGACAGCTGGACTATTTCAGGCAACTCGGGTGCGCGGATTCCATCCGAGGCTGGGGATGTATCGCAATTCAGCAAAATCAATAGCGGTTCGCCCATAGCATTGGTAATGTGTCCAAGCAGCATGTCTGCGGGTAGTAAGAAGGACAGCAAGCGGGAGACACCTCCGCGGACGAATTTGAGCTCGGTCAGTTTTGATTTATCCAACATTGCACCTATATCAGGCGCCGGTTCTGGGCCTGTCCCACCGCTCAAATTATCAGCCAACCGCTGGGTTCCTGCCAGTACAACTCTTAGCGTTCAACCTGGCGTTGACTCACTTGAACTGGTCGACCGCAAGGTCAAAGCGCTGCTCAACAAGCTTACGGCGCAGAGATTCGACTTGATCTCAGATCAGATCATCCATTGGGTGAACAAGAGCGTGAACGAGGATGGGCGGACCTTCATCCGAGTCATCCGATTGGTATTGGAGCATGCGACTAGTGGAGCTGCTTGGAGCAAGTTGTATGCACGGCTTTGTTGGAAGATGATGGGGCAGATCAGTGTTCAGGATGATGGGATCAATGATGCGGAAGAAAAGGCTATTACCGACAGTCAGCCCTTCCGGGAGTGTTTCCTCCGTCTGTGTCGAGAGGATATTGACCGCTGGTGGCTCGGGAGGGAGGCCGCCCCCACTCCAAGGATAACCAAAGCTGCTAACGATCAGAAGGGCTCAGAGGAAGCTGCTGCAGATGAGTACTACGCTGCACAAAAGGTCAAGCGGCCCGGTCTCGGTCTCACGACGTTCCTTGGCGAGCTGTTCAAGCGGCAGATAATCTCGGAGTGTATTATACACGAGTATGTGAAGAAGCTGTCGTGCGTCGAGCACCCTGAGGAAGAGGAGCTTGAGAGTTTGTGTCAGCTTCTGCAGATGGTTGGTCAGTTACTGGATACGCGGAAGGCGCGTGCGCAAATGAACGTTTACTTCATGCGCATGAAGGAGCTGAGCAAGGGCCTTGATGTTAGCTTTCGTATGCAGTTCATGCTTCAGGTCGGTAGAGTTTCTCTATCTCGATCGGCTGAACTCATTAATGTAATATCAGGACGTAATTGAGTTGCGCGACCGTAAATGGATCAAACGCAATGCTGTTGCTGCACCTACAACGGTCGCTACCATTCTCGAGGCCACTCCACGTTCCCCTGCATTCCTTGGTGCAGTGCAAACCCAATCTCGACCGGGAGTCAGCATACATACATTCATGCCCGGTATGCGCCCAACACAGCAGCCTGCTGGCACCCCAAGTTCCACGAAGTCACCGACTCTGCCTCCTTCGCAGTCGGCTTGGGCAAAGGGCGCTCCGCAGAGTAGTTCTCACTCGAGACGTCCAAGGGCGTTAAGCCAGGGCGTGTCCGTAAGGGATGGCGTCTCAGTCCCTCGAAATAATGTGGGATCAGTAGTACGACCAGGTCTGATTTTATCCTCATGCTAACGCCATATTCAGTCTTAACTGTTACTTGTAGGATCCGTCGTTTTTGGATCGATATATGATGCCTCGGCCCCGCTATCTTCATCACCATCCGCCACAGGGGGGCCCGGTTATCGTGCATCATAAAAATCATTCAGAATCGCGACTTGATAAAAACGGCCACTGAGCTTCCTCATGTTCAACAACTCTACCATCGTCCATGTTTTCGATACATTTTCTTTTACTAGTGTTCTCATTGCGCATGTTGTACTATTCTATCATACGTGTACATAGTGTCACGCGGCTGTTCTTTTCTTGTCTTTACAGATACAGTGGCACACTTACCGCATGGTCTTATTGCTTACTTCAGCATGTCACATGTGGGTCCGAGTGAGGAGCATCAATCTCTACCATGACATTATAATTGCCGGTTGGAGTGGACTCGGACGTAGGGTTGTTCTCGTCCTCAACAAGTTCGCCCACCATCGTGACGCGCTATTTCTCCGGAATGCCGTTGCAGGCCTCAACATCATTCTCAGAACATAGCCCTTGGCAAACCATCAGGACGCATCTCAACTTTTTCCGCGTACATGTTATCTTCTTGTGAGTTTGCCACCGTTATTTGTTGACATCACGGATTGATGACATGTGTATTTAGCACTTTAACGCCCCTGATATTCTCCGGAATTTTATATGCTAGCAATGGCAAATACCCAGTGGCATACATCGATGCGCTATACAATTCAGTCAGCGCGATGACTATGTGTGGTCTCGCGACTGTCAACTTGAGCCAGCTTACCGCTTGGCAGCAAGTATTGCTGTTCATCCAGATGTGTATTGGAAACCCAGTACGTTCCTTGGCTGCAAGTACACGTGATATTGCTCTAACCTTGGCTCAAGGTCGTTGTGTCGTGGGTGATGGTGTACACCAGGAGGTTGTTATTTACAGCGTGCGCGTCAGTGATATTCACTCCTAATTTTACAGGCACTACTTTGCTAAGACTTTCGATCATATCATTGGAGTAGAGGCTGCCCGACTGGCTCAGATCAAGGTGGAGCAGCAGCTCGCCACTGCGTCTGCAGGGAACTCCGTCAGCAGCAAAGGCGGATGGTCCCGCCGCATCTTCCGAAGGAAGACCGGCCTTAGTACGGTGCCAGAAGATTCTGCTAGTGGCGATGCTCGAACGATACCGAAAGACAGCGCAAAGAAACTGAGACCCGACATGATCAGGCGCATGGATGGACAACCCAAACTCGTCAACCCGAGCGGACGGATCACAGAAAATGGTGCGGTTCCTATGAAGTGTTTCTCGTTGAAATCTGCAATGAGCTTAAATCTGCAAGCAGAAGAGCAAGAGCAAGGACACTCTCCTCGTCAACTTGCGTTCGCCGACGGCATGACCCAGACTCCGGAGCAGCTTAGGTTGGAAAATGATGTCGAGATCAAGAACCTACATGTAGAAACTATCAACGCAGGACCTGCAGATTTGAAAAGAAACATCTCGTAGGCATCCACAGTATTACTTTTTACTAATGAGCCTGACATCTGTTTGCATTAGCGGGCGCGCAGGTCGTCTTTCCGATTCAGGAAGTCTCGGGGAACTCTCAAATCACGTCCCTGAAGCGGGTCAGGATGTTGTGAGGTCAGCTGCGTCAACTGGAATGCCACGAACAGCAACTATCGAGTTTGCACCCACTATTCCTCGTTCCCATCCCCCCCTCTTCCCTGTCGGTAGCCGGACCGATCACTCAGATTCCCCTGAAATTTCATCAAATATTTCAGTTTTAGGGTTCTCTGCTCCCCGCCGTCGCCGCCGTCCTTCCGCCGTCCCCCAACAGTCGCACGTTCCATTAACACAGCACCCAACCACTCAAACGCATCGATCTAGTGATGCTAGGCGCGCATCAATTTCGTACCATGTCGACCAACCGCCGCAGGAGCAAATGCTACGAGGGTTTGGGGGGTTTCCCATGCCGCACGAGTTGCTGGGGATGCTGTTTGGTTGGCTGTTTCCTAATACCAAGAATAGACTGAAGAGAACTGTGACGATCCCTGTCACTACTACACTGACGGGCGGCGGGCTAGGACGGACTATGAGTGGCGTTGCGGGTATTCCTGGGAGGCCACCACACGGTGGAAGCATTAGTGCCAAGGAAGGCACGAAA
This sequence comes from Suillus sp. MG131, assembly GCA_003313855.1. Taxonomy (NCBI): domain Eukaryota; kingdom Fungi; phylum Basidiomycota; class Agaricomycetes; order Boletales; family Suillaceae; genus Suillus; species Suillus sp. MG131. Next base: position 26,656 of record QLOO01000467.1, on the reverse strand, counting down.
CCTGTAACATATATTTCGTTCGACGCCATCGTTGGACGGAATTCTGCGTTTCATTTGTCGACCAACGAACAGCTCCAGGAGTTGGGTGGAGTTGAATATCGGGCACTGAACGCGCTACTGTGGATAGTTGCATCTGTGAGTGATCTTATTTTCAGTCGTCCTCATCGACTTAAAATGTCTTCGTAGTATCATATAGCTATACAACTTATTTCCTTCATAGTGATCGCTCCTTACATGTCACTGCCAAAGTGGGCGAGCGATTTCGAACCTCCTGCCCTGTTTAGAACAATTACGGTTCCTTGGTGAGCCACGTCTTACGATTCCAAGTCACAAGCCATAAACTAACGAAACCTGGACATAGGTTTTCATTATTCCAAGTCGTATCGGCGTACACCAATACCGGAACCTCACTTGTCGACCAGAGCATGGTGCCCTTCCAGACAGCCTATCCAAGTGAGTATTGTAAATCATACACACCTGAATGATGCTGACGCTTTGTTGGCTAAGTGATATTTTTCATGATATTTTGTATTTTGGCTGGCAACACTGCATTTGTGAGTGTCAGTGAGTTCGTTTTAACAACTTGATAATAATGCATCGTCGTTAGCCTATATTGTGAGTTTGTAATTCGGAATGCATAGTAGTTCTTACTCAAAGACAATTTGAAGGCTCCGGTTTCTCATGTAAGTGTGCTATCTTTCTCTATGGTAAAGCCGTTGTTTACTGTAGGAAGTTGGATCATCACGAAACTCGTACCGAGGGATTCTAGACTAGATGAAACGCTGCATTTCCTCCTGGACCATCCACGCCGATGCTTCATTTATCTTTTCCCTTCGTACCAAACTTGGTTTCTCCTTACGATTCTGGTCATTATGAAGTACGCGCACCTCACGACTATCTTTATGATCGTACACTCAACTCGGCAATATAGCCTTACAGACTGGTTCTGCTTTTTGGTCCTTGATATTGGTAATCCTGACATCGATTCCATACCTTTAGGAACGAGAGTTGTTGCTGGATTATATCAGGCTATTGCTGTTCGTGCTGCAGGGTTTGGGATAGTTCCGCTTGCCAGAATAGCTCCTGCTGTCAAGTTAAGTTGAGCAATCGTTGTCTGGAAAAGGCGCTTACTTCAGGGAACAGAGTCATATATGTTATCATGATGTATGTTAGCGTATGTGAGTACCTTGACTATCTTGGTGATACGCGTAAAACTGACTGTCTGTCGAGACCCCATTGCATTAAGGTGCGTTCGCCACAAGCAACTATGCAGATAAGTTATCATGGTACCTAGTGTCCGCTCGACAAACGTCTACGAGGAGCAATCCCTGGGTATATACAAGGATGATCCAGAGGACGAAGATGCCTTTTCAACCACAGGCCCAAGGATGACGGTATGGTCTCGGTACTTGGCCATGCATGCACGTCGACAACTGGCATTTGGTGTGTCTGACTTTCTCGTCTAATAATTTGTCTCACCCGGTAATGAAGACATGTGGTGGTTGTGTCTGGTAAGTTTGTGCGCAGTCGCCGTGGGGGAGTAGACTGAATTTGTCTGACGCAGGCGCTGGTGTTGGTCTGTATCATAGAGGTAAGCAACGCAGGGGCGAAGGATTCACAACGGTTCTAATGGGTCGATCACTGGTAGCGCGGAAACTTGGACAACACGGAGATACAGGGCTGGTTCAATATCTTTACTATCAGTATGTTCTCATCGTATCGAATTGCGGTCTCTGCTTAATTCCGGCCAGTTTTCGAATTAGTCTCAGCATACGGTTCTGTTGGTCTCAGTCTTGGGATACCTAATGTAAGTGATGGAGATGCTGTGTTACAATAAAGTATTCTTAATTCCTGTGGTAGGAAAATTACTCGTTTTCTGGTGCCTTGAAGCCTCTTTCAAAGCTCATAGTATGCCTCGTCATGCTTCGGGGGCGACATCGTGGACTCCCAGTGGCCATCGACCGCGCTATCATGCTCCCCTCCGAATTTGAAAAGAGGGACGACGAGGCGCCTCCCCCTGTCACGCAAAGCCCCCATAGCGAATCTGTGCATACGCGCGACCCCCTTCCGAAAGAAGACGGTTCCGCTTCCAGCAACGAGGGTACAGATTACTTTGAAGGACGACTGAAGAAAGATGATAAGCGGACTGGCAGCTGTGATGTATTTGTTGGGCCTGGGAGACAAGACGCGGGGTCGGAGGTGCCCTCTGGCATCTAGTATGACCTTGTACTCCGAGGCGCGCGCCCCATGGTGACGAGTTAACGACTATCCCGGTCATCTATGAGGCAGGTGGCATGGTTGCAGGTAGACCTAATAAGCGATTGTTGTTCGGCAAAGGTGTTCTTCAAAGAAGTGTACAATGAGAATAACTCTAATCCGATGATCTGTCTGGCCTGCGTTGGCAAGTCTGGGGTGATTGTGATACGCACCTGTCGGTGACAAGCAAGAAAGGCTAATGTGGCGGACTAGGCAGGCAGTAGTCTCGCTTACGCCATGTTCGTTATTCTATTGAGATGGCTCGCTCCGGAGGTATGTCAAATTGATTCGATGAACGATGCGCAGGATAGAAATACATGGAGTTTGTGTCAGTAGTATCAAAGGGATTCGCTGGACTCATCTGACTCTACTTGCAAAGCTCTCGCTGGCCCCAGTAACCCCATCAGAATGGACATCTCCGAATGATTCTCCTCACGCCTTTTGTCGGTGTAGGAGGCTCGAAGATACCTAAAAAAAAACGCCTCTTCCCGGCCAGAACTCCAGATGGTACAACGCTGCAACTTGCGGAACGCATCGCTTCGATGTACACCTTAGAGAATTCGAACTGATTGGGGGTGACGCTGTAGGTACGTGCGAGAAAAACCCACGCACGCTGGAGTCATTTGAAATTTGTAGCTTACTCCGACACGATGTACATCGATTGGATGAAATTCTCTCCAGGCGAGAGCGCGGTGTCTCTATAATAGGAAACCTATATATGGAAGTCAGTCGGGCAGAGGGATGTTCCGTCAGTGAGTCGGCTGCAGGTAGATCTCCGCGCTGGTCGGGCAGCATGGGAATCCCAGGATGCACTATGGTCGCACTCTGGCTGACTGTTGCAATACCGACAGATAGGCCAATTATGCGCTCCGAGAGATTGAACACCCCGTGAGCTCGGAACGCGGCATTCAGGTTCCGTCTTGCATAACTCAGGTTACCAAGGCCGATCCACAGGAGCCGAATCTCCCCATATATTACCTAACTAAGCAATCAGAGTTTGCTGGCATGGTGGTATATCTAGTGGAGGCTTATGCGCCCTCCAAGTCCGTCTCTGCCCGACTTCAATCCCTTGGACATGACCTTGGTCTCAGATGACCCGGCTTGGTGGCCACTGATCAATTTCTATCATGTGTTCAGCTATTTTGTAGGTTCGTCAGCGATTACCCTGCTGTATCTTTGACTGCCATGGCTTTGTCCTGTAGTCGCGTCCGCAACTGCCGTGGCGTACGACTGGGGTGAGCAAGGTAGCACTTGAGGAGCCATCCATTTTCTAATGGTATTCACCAGTCCTTACATTCGGACAAGAGGTAGTGTCATCACTGGAGCAGTCGTCTCATTAATAATGTTTTATAGTTTGAATTGTTGTGGGTGAGCAGGCTCCGGTGTTCGACAAACAATATGTGATATGACGGTGGATTCGGTAGAGGCGACGCTGGTCCTTTATGACTATCCTATACTTTTGTGTGCGTGACACACCTCGTATTACATGTGCAGCTGATAATGTTCACTTCAAATCGTTTTAGGTGCGTTGCATCGGAACAGTATATTCTGCGTATGTGAACTCGGAAGTTGGAGCCAAGCTAATACTAATCCCCCATGATCAGCTTGAACATAGCATGTATGTCTTCTCACTTGTACCATGTTCCTCCCTTCCGACCTTCGGCATGTAGCAAGTATCCCATCATTCTCATTGACAGATGTAGTCAGTGTTCTGCTGTCATCCCTTGACGTCTGACTAACGCACTTCTACATAGGAGTGAGTTGGCTGGTCGGTCTAGTACAATCACTGACTGGAATAGCTGTGAGTTCACTAAAGACATCGAGTCGTCCAACCCTCAGTAACCGTGTTTTTCAGGCGCTATGATCAACTCCGCACAACTGTGGATGTCTTTCGTTGTGAATGTTATGCTGAGCGGTGAGCTATTCAGCTGCAGTACCTCAGCGATGTCGACTTGATGAATATTACTATGCAAGTCATCATGATCACTCGACTATATGCCATGTATCAGCGGTCAAGAAATATGCTCATCTTTATCGCTGTAACCTTCCTGGCTGTCACAATTGCTTGTGGAGTAATCACCGTAGTAGGAAGCGGCTACCTCACATACGGTAGGCTTTGATGAATGATCGAATCATATCAAGCTCACATGGACAAACACCAGAGGAACTCGTGCTTACTGGCAATCATCAATGTATTCACAGGGGGAACGTCCAAACTCTGACAACAGTGGCTTGGGTACTCGCTACTATGTGGGAGGTCCTCGCGCTTTGTCTTGCGCTCTGGATTGTTGTAAAACACCTCTGTGAATTAAAACGGCCATCGAGAGGACGGCGGACCATTTCGAACTGGTTCACAGCGTTGATCAAAACTCACGTGCTTTATTTTGCAGCGTGAGTCCTTAATTATTGAGATTATCTTTTCCGCCTGATGTGTTGCGTGCTAGCTATGCGGCTGTTTCTTGCTTCACCCTCGGTTACCTGTCTCCAAAAATCTCAGTACGTCAACTGGTGATGCGGACTGCCATCTGTGTCTGATCACGCTCCATCGTTTCTGTAGAGTTCATCGTCGGTCGGAGCGGAAATCTATATCGGCATTCTTGAAATCACGACGTTCTTGCAGATGTTTGTGCTCGGACCACGTCTCATGCTTAGTGTTCGAGAGTATCATGCAAAGCTCGCGACAAACTACGACGAAGGAATTGCTATGACTACAATTGCTTTCCAAGAGCACATACATATGTCAGAGAGCCGTGTGTAGTGCGGGAAACGCCCCTAGTGTTTACACTTGTTGGACCCTCTGCAGGCAACATGACAATTCTGTTCGGAGTTTCGTCGCGGCACCCACGTCCGGTGTTCTGAAGTAAATTTAGAGGTGAGAAAAACCCCAAAACATGTTACGCCGCGACTAGGCGACTTAACTATGCCCAGGCTTGCATGCCACTGGAATCGTGCGACACGTCTAGGATTCGTCACGACAGCCTGTGAAGAAAAATACTATGTATATTATTGAGTATTACAAGTCACGGAGGTTGCTGAAACTCGACACAAGTAACCTCTGAGCTGATAGGACGATAAAATCCACCGATAGATGAAGTTAATTGGAGAAAGAGCGAGGGAATCTGGAGGAATCAGTCATTTGCAAGACACCGATAACGTTCGAATGACAATCATGTACGGTGTGCTGTTGTGGATAGATGACAGAAACGAACCGCCAAGGTAAGAAGATGTGGTAACAGTACCGTCCAGCAGTCAGTTACATACATGCCAAGCCAAGTCAAATTTTGGAGATGCACGAGAAACCACGAACAAAATGAATTGACAACTTCATTTACAAATAAAATGTCTGACCTGCCCTTGCGCCCGATACATTAAGTTCATGTCCGCTTCTCCCCCTTCGTCATGCTCGACGCCAAGCACCCGTGTCGACAAGCGGCATCGCTGTGATCCTGGCCCCGTCATGTGCATAGGTGTCTATATAAATGAAAGCTTGGTACCTGGCCGAAGATGAAAAAAGGGGCGAATTAGACGCACAGAATAACATTTTGCGGTTGCGGGTGTTTCGCACCTCCGTAATGAGCGTTCAAACGTTCATTCCCGGCTCGGCGGCTGATGTCTGCCAGCTTCTCGATGTCACAGCGGTCTCTATTTTTAACTCTGAGTCGGCGCTGGGCGCTGAGCGCTGAATGGTGAATGTGCGAGGACAGTTATTTTTGATATATGTGGGTTTTTGAAAATGAGGGCGTGCTCGTGTACGTGGTGCTGTGCCCGGTGTCGTCCAGCACCGAGGGCGCTTGCGCGATAAGCGGGTTACCACGAACGATGCATATGTGTAATTCAGATCATGAGCAAGTAGGAATCTGAGAGAATGAGTGCTTCAGACTCGGAGTCGTATATCGTCATGTCAGACAATGACTCAGTACAAAGTTGAACAAACAGTGCTTCCGCTGTCGCGAATATTGCAATCATTCACTGCGATCTCATGATGATTGAGTCAATGCACCCGCCCGCACCCACCAATCGAAGCGAAAGAGTTCATGATGCTGATGTTGCTATTCGTCAGACAGATTCAGATGCAGCGTTGGCACGACTATCTGCAGTTAGAAAAGGCTACCTGAACGATCGCTTCATCAGTTCTCTGCTGCCTCGGGCACATCTACAGCCCCTGCGTCCACCATTGATCAATATTGGCACCTATGTGCGATCCGAAGCCATCGACAGACTCGTGAAGCAGTGGCTTGAGCTTTCCACGGCGGAGGGGCAACTTTGTCAGATTGTCAGTCTCGGAGCAGGGAGTGATACACGGTTTTGGCGTTTAATGGTGATTAATGGCTTTCTACCCCCAACGACGGGCTGACGGTGAAATGACTAGTAGGATGGACCCTGGAAAGAACAGATCGGAGCCTATTTCGAACTCGACTTTCCGGACGTGACCCTGAAGAAAGCAATGGCCATTCGCAATCCGAAAAGTGGTCTCAGCACTGCTCTCGGTCATTCGGAGTTAGGTCAGTGAGCTCGCCCAACGATGCGCGAACGACCGCTTTTGAAATGATCCTTGTAGATCTTGGCGGGCAGGCTTTGCATTCGTCCAGATATCATCTTCTGCCATGCGATCTTCGCAACCCTCCCGCAGACATTTTCCCAGGGCTCTTCAAACAGTATCTGTCACCTGCTCTTCCAACGCTTCTATTATTCGAATGTGTTCTTGTCTACATGTCTCCGGAGGCCTCGTCCACCTTAATCCAATGGTTTGTTGACTTCTTCAGCCCAAGTACCCACACTCCATCGCCAGGCACTCTGGGATGTACAGTATATGAAATGTTCGGGCTGGAAGATGCCTTCGGGCAGGTCATGATGAATAATCTTCGAGTAAGTCATCCACTTTGACGTTAACTGTCTGATCTTGATGCAATGTATCACAAAGGCGAGAAATGTTTCTCTTCCCGGGGCGAAACCATATCCTTCATTAGAATCTCTCCCCACCCGTTTCTTAAGGCACGGGTTCACTTCTGCGAAGGCGCTGACCCTTCGCAACGTCAGGAGTAATTACATAGAGCCTGCAGAACTTGGAAGGTAAGACTTCTTCTTATGGCATGCATAATACAATTCAGCGAACCTCGTTTATCTGTATTTGACACAGAATATCTAGCCTTGAAATGCTTGATGAGGTCGAAGAGCTCAATCTCGTTCTTGAACACTATGCGATCACATGGGGTGTGAAGACTTCCGCATCAGCTGCGACAATGTCCCCATGGATTGAGTGGGGCTTACGTCCGGTCAAACAACAACTCGCAGATAGTGTGTAGCTTGATTAACAATAGGTGCATCTTTCTCGTTTGCCTTTTGTTGTCCGCTTCCTTGTTGATCCATCAACCAGCAGAGGCAGTGCGCAGTAGTATTATGATGTACGTTCCTATCAGTGTCGAATATTTCAGCAGATGGGGTGATGTCCTAATGTCTTCCATGTCTCAGAATTTTAGTACAAGCGGAGTATAAAATGCGCTTAACCTCCCATCAGACCAAAGAGAAGGAAAAGAGTTGGTTCTTTGTTGATTTATTACGGCGCTGACTGCTCATACTCATCATGCTCCAACATCGATCAAAGTCTATTTAAAATCATCGAGATCGACCTAGTTTTCGATCTTCTAAATCCTGCAAATAACCTAGTGGTATAATGGAGGCTCCAGAGTCCGGTACACGCCGCGGAAATATCTACAGCTTGTTCTTGATCTCTCTGAGGCGGGCACCTTGAAGTCGTTCGTCTACAGGGGCATTGCATTAGAATACCCAAGAAAAGATGCAGGACTCACAGTTGCTCTCATAAAGGTTATCACTGGGCACAGAGACTATGTGCAGGTTGATGTTTGAGGAGTCAACCATCTCTGGCACGACTTCCTTCATGTTGCGTGCCCCCAACAAGCGCATGTTCATTTCAAATTCGTCCTACCAGCGTGATGAGAAGACGTAGATTGCAGGGGAGAAGAAACGCACATGCAAAATTTGAAGGGCCTGGTCGATACCTTCAGGTCCATAAGCTGAGTACGCATACAAGAATGGGCGACCGACGCCAACTGCACAGGATCAGCACAAAGAACGACTAAAATATTACGTGTATTTCATAGAAGTTTTCTTGACTTACCAGCCGTAGCACCCAATGCAACAGCTTTCATCACGTCAGTCGCACGACGGACACCACCATCAATGAATAGCTGGAATTTCTCATTGGGAAACGAAAGTCCACGTTTCTCTTTGAGTTTGGTGGTAACTTCAACGAGCACTTCGAGACCTGACCGTGCGAAGTCGAGCTGACGTCCGCCATGATTTGACAGGACAACGCCACTAAGTCCGATGTCGTACGCTTCAAGTGCATCCTAGCATAAAGATGTATATGCAAGGTTTGATACCAGGAAAGGACAATTGAAATACCTCCCAACATTGGACACCTTTCAGGATAAGGGGCACTGCGGGATTATGAGACCTAACAATTTTTAGACAAGTGCTTCTGCCCCTTACTCTTTGTGATACCCTTGAACCATGCTATATCTGACCAGTTCAATCCAGGGTCGATAAAAGACTATCAACCAATATGAGCCATACACCACCATGGAACCCTGAATATCACTCACGCTGATAGCTCGTGCGGCTCCCTGAGAGCGATCAACCCCCCCTTGGTCCGCCTTACTTACCTCCGAGGGATCTTCAGCTTCAAACTTCTGCCGCATATCTTTCTCTCTGCGGCCGAGCTGTGGTGCATCCACGGTAATGAATAGACCTTTAATGCCACGTTTCTCGGCATGTTGCACAATGCGTTTCGTAATTTCGCGATCTTTATTGACATAAAGCTGAAAGAATTGGACTTGGCCAGGCGCTGCAGCATCCATGATTTCATCGAAGGAACATGACGCAAGGGTTGGAATCTGTAGCGAGTATGGTACCGACAGTTCGAAAATATGAATGTAACAGAAATGCAGACCATCTGGATAATCCCATGTTTCGCTGCTGCCCGTGTCAAATTTAGCTCGCCATCAGGATGGCCTAGCTTTCCCAAAGCTGTCGCAGTCTGCAGAATGGAACGTTTAGAACATTAAACACTTGATCAGAAAGAAAGAAAAAAGTACGATGTACAACGGCATGCTTGACTTCTGCCCCAGTATTGTTGCCGACCAATCGACTTTAGTGACATCTCTAAGAATTCGAGGACGGAACCATATTCTGGAGTATAGAATTTCGATCAGAAGTCTATACGTTGTTTTTGCAATCAGATATACCTATGAAAGGCAGCATGGTTCTCCCTGTTCGTAATTTCGTCATCAGCTGCTGAGGAGTAATACGCCCATGCTTTCTCCGGCATAGTATATTTCGCAATGGCCTGTAAAAACACGTAAGCACATACTTTGTCCACATGGTGACTCAAAGGCAAACCTCAAAGTCATGAAGGTTCAAAATCTCAGAAAGTGGCGGGCGAGCAGCAATGCGTTCTTGACGTGCGCGTTCTTCATCAGTAATCTTCACCTCGACTTTCTCCACAGTCGAGAGATCAACGCTCCCCAAGCTGACGTGAGTGAGTTATGGCAATAATCAGGTCAATGGAAAATGCCGACTGTTTCTCAGGCTTGAGGTTGGTCGTAATGGCATCTGGTGGATGAATGGGGTCATACTCTGCACTGCCAGAATAGCATAAGAAACAGACGAATGAGGTATAGAGGATAGCGTACGTCGCGTCCTTTCCAGCATATTTCAGAATTATCCTGCTTCCACCTGTAGTTATTAATCACTCGATATATATGTATTGCGGTGCGAGAGAGGTTATGTTTCACCTGGGTGGTCTGCCGATACGGTCAGTCCAGAGTTGATCCTATTGGAGTGTGCTCACCGTCCAGGAAGTCCGTGACGTCGTAAACTTTACCTACAAACAAATGTCCCAGTCAACTATTCGTTTATGTTGATCCCAAGATAGTGGAAGACTGGAATCTATGAGAAACATGCACCCACCATGTACAATGATCCAGCAGCTCTCGCGGCTGTTGTGCACAGCAACTTCCTTGCCAGAGTACGTCCTACCTGAGCTTGCCATGGTTGTTATCCCGTTGTGAGAGGACCCGAACAGACGTTCACTTACATACCGTGGTTAGTACTCTGAGGTCATAAGGGCCGACGGAGCGCCGTGGCCGACTCGATGCCGGATGGGGTATTTCTGGCGTCGGCGACCCATTCCGGGAACCTGTGATCGTGATGAGCAAATTCGCTGAGTTTGCACAATATTGGCCAAAAAATCCATTGCATGCATGTCGTGCTTGTAGAGAGGTAGAGAAATCTAATGATAACAGCGTAATGATACTAATGCTCATGCCCGTCCCGTATACAATTGAAACAGTCGGAAGGTGAATTAGAATGGAACAGTAACGAGGACGATGTCAAAGCCAATTGACTCTTATACGACATCGAACGAACTACCTCCTGCCCTTGCGTCTAAGCTGACAACGTCTTGGAGACCCATGACTTCAAAGAAAGCCTTGGGATCCATGCCCTTAGCCGACGAGAAGTCAGTGCCAGTCTTCTTCAGGGATTGCATGGCAGCACGAATGCCATGCACGGCAGCGACGCAGGACACGAGTGAGAAAACTAAAAGCAGGTTTAAACATCCCTTCTCATGTAGATAGTGCGCTCAACTTACTGATAATCTTAGCGCCAAGGGCCTCAGCCTCCTTGGTAGTGAAAGAGGGTGTTAGGCCACCAGAAATAACATTAACGAGAACGGGTTTAGGTTTCAGGGCTTCGACCGTGGAGGTTAGAAGCTCAGCGGTTTTAACGCCTTCAATGAAGCAGACATCGGCACCGGCATCAGCTGCCAACTGCAACCGAAATACGGCTTCTTCCATGCCAAGGACTTGAGCTGAATCAGTCCGTCCAATAATGACCTATTAAGATAGATTAGATCAAACACGAAACATCGCGAAGCATCACTTACGAAGTTCGAGCCGCCCGGGAAAGAGTCACGGGCAATGACGGCTGCTCGGATACGAGTGACAAATTCCTCTCGGGAGACAACCTGCTTGCCCATCAAGTGACCGCAACGTTTAGTTTGCACTTGGTCCTCGATGTGCATGCCAGCAACACCAGCGCGGATATATTGATAGACCGTACGAGCAACCATGGCAGTTCCACCAAAGCTGAATTGCGCAAAGGTGTTAGCTGAGATGTCTGTGTATTTAAAATGAACTTACCCAGTATCGGCATCAGCAATGACGGGAGTGCTTGGGCTTAAGCTGCACACCATCTGTGCACTCTGGACGAAGTCGTTCAATGTAGCAATGGCAAGGTCGGGCATGCCAAGACGTGAAGCGGTAGTTGCTGCACCACTTTGGTACATACAATCGAAACCAGCTTCGAGTGCGCAACGGGCACTGATACCATCACAAATGCCAGGGGCAATCTGGTAGGATATTGAGAACACCTAGTCCACAGAGCAGGTATTGCACTTACAACGATACCTGGCCTGGCAAGCATTTGACGAAGACGAGTGGCAGGGTCGACGGATAGTTCTCCCTCCAGGAAGTTTTTCGGGTCGAGGCGGGAGTTGTAGTAAACACCAGATCTAGGTGTTACCTCGGGGACCGCAGACTTGGGGGTAACATTGTCTTCAGGCTCTGCGTCGGGGCAGATCTGGACGACTGGATCTTCGCTAGAGTCGGAGCTCTTGAAGAAATCAAGTCCAGGTGCCATTGAGAAGAAGAACTTAGATAAATAGATACGGAGAGTGCGTGTGAGCAACAGCTTGAAAAGCGTTAGAGGGAAAGTTGGAATTCAATGAGGTAGGTAACTGAGAGGCAGCTTTGCAAAGAAGGTAGGGGACAATATCGATTGCAAGGAATGTGTACGGCCTTATAACCTTCGGGTAGTTATAAATCGAATGTTCTGTGTTCCGCGGCAGCAAAAAACCGTAAACCGGCAGAAAAGGGTAACGTATACGGCGTCAAGGATACCAAACTCCTGCGGCCGTGTTCAATGAGGATTTGATTTGATTTGGACATGGAAAATAGAAAAGTTCTGCGGAGACAAGTGGCGACAGAAGATGATGAAAGGGGAAAGCATGGGACACACCTATCAGATAGATGCGGAACAAGGAGAAACGGGAAAGCTAGTGTAAGTGTCTTGGCGGTGCAGCGCTCCGAGACACGCTGCCGGCATCCAATAGAAGTTGGAGGCGAAAATCCCGAAAGCGAAACTAACTCACGGTTGAATTCAAGTTGATTACGGAGAGCTCACAGCTCTAAACAAGCACACCAGCGCCGGTCAGCAACCTAGAAAACGGAGCATGTGGAAGAGAGCTTGGAACCGAGTACTGACACGGAGGATGTGACGGTAATTGAGCGGAGTTATCCGATTTTCATGGTCACTATCGGTTAGTGTCCCGAACTCGTTCATGACGGGAGCCAAGACAATAATATTTAAAAAAAGATGATACTTCAAATGGTCAAGTGTTCTTTTGAAGTCAAAATGCTTCTTTGCGCACGCACTGGTTGAGTAATATGTTTTTGGTGACGGCTGTCAATGGGTCCCGATTAACAATATCAGCTTGCCAAGACTCGATTACCAGAGCGCTTGGAAAGTCCAAAAAAGTGAAAGTGAAAGTGATCAGTGAAAGTGATCAGTGATACGGTTGTTGATCAAACCCGGACGTTGTAACGCACTCATGTTTGTGTACAACTATTTATTTTCTAACACAAATGGAAATTCTTGATTTCGAGGGAGATTCGTGAGGAAACAAGTCAACCGTATGATCAACCACATCTTATCAGCATGCCACGTACGTTCCGCTCGTTTCCGTGGGGCAATACATGGATAGCTTGTCCCAAGGTATCATATATCAGACTCCGCCCAGATCAAATCTGCTCCCATGGCTCACCGCTTGGCGACCCCTTCCTCAAGGTCGGCGTTAGGGGGGAACCGTTAGGCATCTATGGACTGGCATCAAGTCTATCATGATCATTGAATGCAAACATTAATTGGCTTACATACAGTGATCTAGCATTTCTACGGCCCGTTCTGACAGCCTCGTAATGTTCGAGAAATACGCAGAACAATTATTGCGGATCAGAAAGTGCTGATAGTGAGTGCTGACCCGAGAAGTATGCAAATGCTCATGGCGCCGCCGTACTTTCACCCAAAGTCCGTATGCATACGGTATTTTTCTTCTACTGTCCGGTCTATCCCCGACTGCAGTGCTCAATCCGATCCACTCGTACGCTCATGATCCTCATACATGGCGGAAGGCAGTCTGCCCCTAATGGTATGCTCAACGACGTAAATCGCGCATGCGATCTCCGCACATTCCGCTTAACAGCGCTCAAAAAGTGGATAAGATGGGTTTCACGAAAACTCGAAGAAACTACCCCCATTAAAATCGAACATTGCTGATATGTCTCTGATTTCTACTCAGACAGTCGCTGAGCATGCAAGCGCTTCAAGCTGTTGGATCATCGTGCACGGTGTGTAGTTCGCGCTATATTTTTTTTGTACTTACCGACATATGGCGCTAGGCAAAGTGTACGATGTTACGGATTTTTTGCCCGGTACGTCACGGGTATAGTGTGAAAGATGCCGTGTTCTCATCACCTACCGCTGGGTTTTCCAGAACATCCTGGTGGCAGCAAGATTATCCTGAAGTATGCTGGTGTGGATGCAACGTAAGGATCATCGCATTCGTACACGGCCTAGCTTATTCAAGAACTTACCGGTTATTGTGCAATATCAGTGAAGCATATGACCCTATCCACCCTCCGGATGCCATTACGACCCACCTACCCAAGGATAAGCAGTAAGCAGCGCTAGGACTTTCGGAAACATATTGATGGCCGATTCGTGTGATTTGCGCAGCCTTGGCGTTGTCGACCCGAACACCGTGGTCAAAGTTGTCAAAAAAGTTACTGCGGAGGAGAAGATCCGCGAGGAATTGATGCAAGCTCGGCCCTCCTTGGACGAGATCGTCAATCTGCATGATTTCGAGGTTAGTAATCGGTGTCAGGAACATTCCGTGACTTAGCCATGTGTCTTGAAAGGCAGTCGCAAAAGCTATCCTCCCCCCTAAAGCATGGGCGTACTTCTCTTCAGCGTCTGATGACGAAATCACCATCCGAGAGAATCGCGCCGCATATCAAAGGTTCGCCAAGCGTTATCCATAATTGATAATTGAGTTGAGTTTCTAACGACGTTATCTAGAATATGGTTCCGTCCTCGTGTACTTCGTGACGTCTCGGTTGTCGACTGGTCGACTACTATTCTGGGTCGGAGATCCTCGCTTCCGGTATACATTGTAAGTACTTGGCATCCTCGTAACCTATAGATAGATTTGGCCTCACACGGGTCTGTCAGTCTGCCACAGCACTTGGAAAACTTGGTCATCCAGATGGAGAACTCAACCTGACCAGAGCAGCCGGCAAGCATGGCGTGATCCAGATGGTAATGGATAATTCATCAGATTGACGCTGGCCATTGTTGACCACCGATGCAAAGATCCCAACGCTTGCATCTTGTGCATTCGATGAAATTGTTGATGCTGCGGTCACCGGCCAGGTCCAGTTCTTGCAGCTCTATGTTAACCGTGATCGGGAGATCACAAGGAAGTATGTCCAGCATGCTGAGAGGCGTGGTGTGAAAGGTCTCTTCATAACTGTCGATGCTCCTCAGCTCGGTCGCCGTGAGAAGGACATGCGCATGAAATTCGTTGACGAATCTGGGGTTGCGAAAGTTCAAGAAAATCAGTCCGGAGTCAAGAAGGATGAGGGTGTTGCCCGCGCTATCTCTGTAGGTCCAGGCCAATCTCACGCGACGCAAGGTATTGAAGTTTGTGAATTGACCAGTCCTTCATCGACCCTTCCTTATCGTGGAAGGACATTCCCTGGTTCAAGAGCATCACAAATAGTCAGTGCTTCTGGGCTGAAGAGTGTAAATTATATCTCACGCTTGAATTTCAGTGCCCATTGTCCTTAAGGGTGTTGCTACACCCGAAGACGCACTCATGGCCTACGACTATGGCCTTGCTGGAATTGTCTTGTCTAATCACGGTGGTCGCCAACTCGACACGGCTCGATCCGGTGTCGAGAACCTGATCGAGGTTGTCGCCGCTCTCAAAACACGTGGCCCTTGGCCCAACCCCAAATTCGAAGTCTTCGTCGACGGTGGCATTAGGAGAGCCTCCGATGTCCTCAAGGCTATTGCCCTCGGGGCATCTGCCGTCGGTGTCGGTCGGGCATTCATGTATTCTTTCTGCGCCTATGGACAGGAGGGCGTTGAAAAGGCCTTCCAAATCTTCCGGGTGAGTTGATCGAGCGATGACAGTATGCATATCCAATAAGGTCACTCCCAAACATAGGATGAGCTGGAAATGAACATGCGCCTTCTCGGCGCTCGCACCATAGATGAACTAACACCTGAAATGGTCGATGCAAGCGCCCTCCACTCGCATGTCGGCATCACTCCGCCAGATAACCTGTATAACACTACATGTGAGTTCATGCCGTTTGATCATGCAATGCTCCTTATCACCATGTGTTTCAAAGATCAACCCCTGGCGCTTGCCCAGTTCAAGAACAAGCTATGAAACTCACGATATTGGGGTCCCGCATTTAAGTTTTGCGCACAGCGTCCATCTTTGCTCTTGATTCCTATTTGATTGCATTATTCCGTTATACTCCGCATGATATCAATGATGCCTTCATGATGCATTTCTATATCCCGCACAGGCTAGATCTTGTCACCGACAGGAAGACCATTCGAATAGTCGAGTGCTATTTCAACCTGGCTAATTATTCCATGAAGTTGATACTACCATGATGTGTGCTTGCTCGATCGAGGCATAACTAAGTGACTATGCCTGTGAATTAAACAATACTTAGTGACAATAGAGCGCATTTTGCAAAAAAAAACAACCTGAGATCGAGGATATCCGAGGACATATATCAGATTAGTGCCGATGCGCAGACATCAAGTGACACGCACATGGTCGCCTTCTGAGCCACCATCACAGGACCTAGAGAAGGATAGTGTCAATAGAGTCATGGTAATGTGTCGAATTCGATAGGCTATCTAATATTAAGTAGCGCTAAGAACCGAAGGTTTGACGTTGCGGAAGGGGAGGCGAGTAGATTCTACTTGTCAAATTTGAATTCACAGTCAGTCGAAGGCGCACATGAACGTGGCAAGCCTTCAAAAATTTTGTTCACGAACCGAAACAAAGGGCATTGATGACTACACAGTATCCAATGAGAGCCTTGATGAATCGAAGTTTTGATCCGCAATCGATGGTGCACGTCACAGGCCTCCTGAAACTCTCCCATTGCAGGTTTGTCCGAACTTTAACATCTTTCAGGCCGAAATTTGACGGGGTCTCTGTCTGGACTAAGCTTTCGATCGGGAGGTCGATGTCTGCAGGGAAAAAACCGTTCGCGAGGCAAGTCGGTGCCCACGAAATATGGAGCCTGCAAGGGCTTACTTAAGCATTTCTAAAAGCGCCGGAGGAGGCGCGTCCGGGCGAGGGCAGTCGAAGAGTCCAGTGCGGGGCGGGACGCGGACGGAAAGTTATGGGGACGGTCGGGGTGGGTAGAGCAGTCGACGATTTGGCTTCATTGAGCTGCTGAAAATTTTTGAGCGGTTCGAGCGTGCTAATTTTTGATGTTTCCAGCTTCACGCCTGGAAATTGACGGTCCCAGCCCCGAGTCCGCCCGGCCCTAGCAGTGTCGGCAGCAGCCACAGTTTCACGACAACCATCAACATGCTCATCTATCATGCCTGATCTGCTAGTCACTCCTGTCCTGTAGTAGATACTCAACGAACGCATCCTTCCCGACCGCAAACCTCCCCCACTAGACTGTCAATTTTTCACCCCAACGTCCTGCACAAGCTTACAGGACCACCCGAAAGCGGAGGAGGCGCGCCTGAGCGCCGAGGATGAATACGCAGGGGGGCAATGGAAAGAAGACAGTGGCCATTACACTCATATGGTCCTATTGGGGTTATAGTAGTAATCATGGGTCATTCAAGCAAGGTCAATGCCGGTGACGGCTCCTAGTCATGAAGAGGCAAAAATTAATAGCAGCACTAGAATACAAAGATACACTGTCCGCATGCGCTTTATCTAGCAAGTATGATGTCCCCCAAGAAACGAAAACGATTGTGATGTCGTGCCGTCTACTATCTTTACTAGTAGGGGAGGCGGGATGGTGGGAAGAGGAGAGTAGAAATATTAGCTGCTTCTTCATAGGAATAGCGACCCCCACCCCCCAACTGCAAGGGGGTTAAAGAGTCAAAGATCGGACACAATTGATCCCATTCTTCTGTAAAGCAGCTCAGCCACGGAAGTACTGTCTCTTCAAGTATAACCTACGAGGTACGGGGTTCACATGTGCAGCGGTGTCTGAGGGACTTTCCGCCATCACCACAGCAAAACCACTGGATGCGAAGCATTAGTCGTTTCTTTCACGAGAATGTTCACAAACATACGCTTCGAGGTGCCAGTCAATGTGGCTTTTGGCATAGAGTTAGTATCATCTTGATGGCTCATGAAAAATAATGTCATACCAATGCAAGAACCATGGGCCAGAATTGTCGGTCGTCCATCGTATCACCATTTGTTGCCCAGCGTTGCCAGCGCTTACCACATCGCGGCGAACTGGGTTCACATAATTGAAGGTACCCTTGTCAACTGCGCTCTGTATGACATCGAAAGTGTGCTAGTGATCATCCTCAGTACCAATCAAACATGTCATTGAAATCACAGTGGACTTACTCCGTGAAGGTGTATCGGATGCTGGTACAATACAGATCAGACACACGAGCATCAAAGCAAAGGAAAAAGACGCACGGGTCCACCTGGACCGGTGACTATTGACAGTGTCAATTCCACCACTTTGTTAGCTTCTAGAACGATCACACTCCCGTTTGGGAGCAACTGAGACGGTTCTTGGGCTCCACTGAGAATTTGGAGTAGAACAGGAACGGTGGGGGGTTTGAATGTAGTGCCATTGACGTAGAATGTGCCGCCGACATTGGAAATTTGAAGGTTTAGGTTGATATCCGCGTTTCCGTACCCTGGAATGCCAGGAGCACCGGGATTGATTAGAGCATGCAAATTGGTCTCTACCAATTGGTTCTGGGCTGGCGTATTGACTGTGGTCGGGTCAACCTGCGGGGCCCCTTTGTAGCGCAGGATAGCAGAGTTCGTTCCTCCCACGAAAGATGCACCCGCCAAACTAGGTAGACTACGTATCCAGTAGTTATCCACCGGCTTATCAGCTACCAGAACCACAGAGTAGCGTTGACCTGCGAGAATCTGGAGCTCATCTACCACCAGTGGTTCAGTCAGCTGTCCATCCGCTTCGATGACAGTGAGGTTGTGACCATCGATAGAGAACTGGAAATTGGGGTCGCAGGACATTGCAACCAGCCGCATGCGATATCGCTTTCCCTGTTCGACGCTGATCACAGCCAGATCAGACGCGGGTCCGCCTGCATAGCGACCCAGTCCGTTGATAAGCGAAGAGTTGGCGGTGGTACCTATGATATGGCGCAAGATGGGGGCCACGACGTGATACCTAGTGACATTGCTTAAATTGGGCAGGATACCGATATACCTAACACTCACCAGTCGGAAAGTGTGATCACGGTACTTGCTAGTAACACACGATGGTTAGTGGGTCGACATGAACGGGTTATTCGCTTACCATCGTCGACATCGTACATGTATGCCAAAGGGTCATGAGGATCATAGATTACCAGGGCTCCCCTCAAACCATCACACTGTTCCACAAGTCAGTCCTTCACCGCGTGCGCAAAATGAGAAAGTTACTCACATATTGGACGGAATAATGACTATGATACCAGTAAGTACCTGCTTGGTTCGGGGCGGAGAAAGTATGTAAAAAAGAATGGTTCTGTGCAATGGGGCATTGTGTGACGAAGGACACCCCGTCGGCATAGTTCGTCCCATTCTGGAAGATACCATGCCAGTGCTTCGGCAAATAGGGTGAATTAATGAGAGCGTGGGTAATTGGCGCTGCTTACGATACTGGTACTCTTGAACATCGTCTCGTCTTCGAGCTTATTGACTACCTCAATGGCAAAGTTATCTCCCTATTGTGAGGTCAGCGCTGGTGCACGAGAAGAAAGTCGACAGAAGCTCACCTTCTGGGCTGCAATCAAGGGTCCAGGGAATATGCCATTGGCAAGAGTTGCACTGTTAAAGATCAGGGGCAAGCTTAGAGTGTCGTGGCAATAGACTCACGAGCGTTTGAAGCCATCGGGAGCGATGACCTTATTGCCTATGGTTATTGAAGTTTTAGGACCGAGTACAGCAGGCTGAGGGTAGGACTGTGAGCGAGATATTATAGATGCAGCATTAATCAATGAAACAAGAGAAGTGATTATGATAAGAATAAACATTATAGTTATTCGTGATAGGCCTTAGTATCCGCACACGGGAGAGTAATGGGATGTAGAATAAGATGGTGATGAGGGATACATACCCCTCTCAGCTTTTATCTTGCAGCGGTAGCTTCGAGTGTATCCCATTCCAAAGCAGCTCTAGCTTGACTGATGATGACCGGCGTGTGATCACTCCATAAACAGTTGCTCAACGATCCCCAGCACCCCAGACATCTGAATTTCAACAGTGCACTGCCCTTGGAGTTAGAAACGACTGCCGACACATTGAAGAATGATGACATACCATAATTGCAGCATGGAACCATGACTCGGACAACACAAAATAAGTCAGACGGCCAGGAGAGCCAGGTGGTCATAGATATTCCATAGTAGTGCCAGTGTCAAGTTGCCACTTCAGTTCAAGACAACTCTTCGAGCATAGGAAGAGAGGGATGCAGACGGCTAGTGCTGGACAAGCATGCTGTGCCAGAAAATCGGACTAGGTTTTGTCTGAAAGGAATGGTCACTCGCTGTAAGAAAGCTGAGCTCCAACCTCTTTGTGTCTCGGAGCTGATCAAAGCAGAAATAGACATCTGTGTTAGGCAGTGTATATAACCATGATGATTACTTTGAAAAGACCGATGTCATCGCGGGGGTTTCGTGCTGTCTAACCGATACCGTTGCTGTGTGATGCAGAAGGAAAAATCGGAGGGACTCGTCAGAGTGCAAAATCAGGCAATGACTAGACGGGATTATGAAAAGGTCCGGGGTATGCATGTACCTTAGTGCCTTCATTCTCATTCAGTCAAGGGTGTGCTGTATGGCGGATCAGCTTAGGGAACATTGATGCTAAAGTTAGACTAAGATGCAGACAACAGCTTACTGCAGACATGAGATGCTGACAAGATTCAGATCTCGTGTGGCCATCGCAAGATTGCGCACACTAGCATTAGACCATGTAGGCCAGATTGGCCCGCAACCTAAAAGAAATACAATCCTTAGTACAAACCTGGAGATAGGAGAGCGGAGGAAAGTGGTCGGAAACTGTCGGTGTCAATATTTCGATTCCGGCGTTGCACGAGAATGCAACGGACACCAAATCAGTGTTGAGTCTTCCCTTGCAACAAGGGATAAGTAATATCATTGTATCGGGGCTGTGTCATAAGGCGACACGACGGCGGGATCCAAAGAAGAGACTGTTCTCGGAGAATGGAAGCAATGCCTCTAAACAGGAATGGTTGTGCTGTCAAACTTCTGGTTGCCGCATGATGCAGTGATGATTCGACTGAACCTTGGCAATGGCCGACTGTGTATTAGACGCTCAAATGTCTCGGCAAAGAATTTTGAAAGGAGACGGCCAGTGGCGGCAAATGGTTGTGGTGCGATCGTGATTGTAATGGCAAAGGTTGTGTCATCATTGAATTGTGCAAGTTAGGCTGAAGTCACCATAAAGGGTTGGCCCATCAGCCATGTATATGATTAAATGGAGACGCTGTTCACGGAGCTGCCAGTGACAGGCTATGGTGACAGAAACAATTGACGGCCGTAGCAGCAGACCAAAGACAGACAGTTGAGTTCCTCTTGGACAATGTAGTAAGTTCGAACCTAATGGACTTGAAAAATTGAGAAACCTTACGGACTGTTATCACCTGGCACTAGCGTAAACGTGGTTCAATAGACCAACTTCTATCTGGCGTTGAGTTGAAACCAGCGTCACTAATTGCCGATCGGCTTCAAAGTTCAAAACTCCGCGCGCATGATACATCTAATAATAGCCTGAGGTCACCATACACGCGAATTAATAGTGCATCAGGAGGAGATGGCCTGTGGCGGATAGGTTCCGCAATCCAAGAGTAAAACCGCAGAGACAATTCGTACACAAATTCACCTGCAATGGGCCGGTGGCGCGTGGATAAGTTGCAGGTTTGCCTCAGGTAGTCACCATGTAATCTACTATTCAGCAAGCCATGTCCATTCTGTTGATTACCTTTTCATGATTTATGTTGCCCCCCATTTGTTTGCCTGTGTTGAACGATGGCCCAACATTCAAACCATGAATTGTCATTAATGAAGGCACCCGAGGCAATATGGGCGAATGCTGGCGCTGGGCACCACCGATGTCACTGAGCTTCAGTTGGACGTTAAATGCGGCCAAGTGTTGCGCCAGTGATCTTCAAGACAATACTAGAGCCGCCAGCTGCTACACAGTATGATGGGGTGTTCATACAGAGGGTATGTTGCTCGAGCACATTCCATGCCAGATCCGAGCATGTGCATAATTATCGTGGTTACTCCGTAAAATGACGGTGGTTCTCTAGCAACAACAAAGAAGCAATGACCTAGATGCACAAAGGTCACAACAACTCCTCGTGCACATTGAAGTATCTGGACATGTAATGTTAAAATTCTCCATACACAACTGATATATATTGCGTACCGCACGACCTTTCCCATTCCGCGACATGTTCCTCTACCATCATTTTCCCATTTTACAATCCACCGTCCCACAATCTCGCCCGTAGCATTGAATGTTTCTGCTATTGTTTCTTCCTCGCCCGGTGCACCACCTTTTGCCGCCATGAGTGCGTCTTCATTTGAAGGTGGCAGTAAGACACTTTGCGCGAGCTCCCACTTTGAAAATGGTCGCTTCGTGTCTACCAGGAAGTCAGCGTCGTACACACGCGTAACGAGCCTTTTTAGTGTGAGTGTAAGTGTGGTCATCTCGATGCCTTCGATGCCACCATTATCGGCTGGCGAAAGCCTTTGCAGGTCAACGACATAGGATGCACCAGACCACCCGACGAGGGCGGTTGAGATAGAACTTGTGGAAAGTGCGGTTGCTGCCAAAACGATTCGAGCAGACAGAGGGAGTGACGATTCGACAATGAAGATGAATGGGGTCATGATACATGACAGACCCAAAGATGACAGAGAGAAAATTTTGAGACGACGGAATGTCTGAGTAAGTGGACCATGGTAAGCAACCGGCTGAGCTTGACTGTCTCCGGAAGTGGGCGGTTTTGTCGACAACGCAGCATCGTCTGCTGTTAGAGGGGATGTTGAAAGATGGCGACTCCAAGTAGTGAGTTGTGGCCGCTGCTTCTGTGAACCACAGGGTGTGGACCAAGACTTCAAACCTCGTGCAGCAGGTCTGCAACAAACCACGGAGCTATTGAATAAAGCAAGCCGATGGGCTCGATGGCTGGCTAACCTGAAAGTAGTGAGCTGGAGCATGACGTATAAGTAATGGAGGTTCGGGTATCAATGATGTAGTATTTGTGTATGTTCACCTTGGCATCAGTGACGGTCGGCGTTTTGCGTTCGCCTGCCTCGATGGACGCGCCAGTATATTATTCTAAGGCTGAATTCATTGAAACCGTAAGCGACGAACCCAACGGATCAATCAGTTGTTGACACTGATCTAGGACACAGGAAACAAAGTCTCTCGAAGAGCCACCATAGCTGGACCTCAGAACATCATTCTCGGAGGAAAGACTATTATTTCCAGCGGTGCCATCATACGGGGAGATCTTCGTAGAACAGGTCCTGGTCATGCCGTCGTCATTTCCCTTGGAAGGTACTGCCTCGTTGGCGAGGGTTGCGTGATGAGGTACGTTTTACTTGGAGGTGGCATATGCGTCTAAATTGGACGTTCTACGATATCCCAGGCCACCATACAAGACGTATCGCGGAAACTTCAATTACTACCCAATGAAGATTGGGGACTATGTTCACATTGGTGCCAACTCCGTCGTCGAAGCCGCCACAATTGGGAATCATGTTGTCATTGGGAAGAATTGTGTTATTGTAAGTCTTCATGACTGTCAATGTGTTGCCTTCAAAGTTCACTGGGCATGCCGTGCAGGGGAAGTTTACAATCATCAAAGATTGCGCCCATGTCGCAGACAACACCGTCATTCCTCCCAACACTGTCATTCCAGCTCTGGCACTATTTACTGGCTCGCCAGGCTAGTAATTTTCAATGTTGGCTTGTGCCTCTTGATATTGATGCTGACTGTGTTGTCGTAGGTCGATTCGTCGAAGATTTACCCGAGTCGACGCAAGAGATGGTTGAATCCCAGACAAAGCAGTACTATAGTCGTTTCCAGCCTTTAGAGCGATGATCAGGCATCATGATCGCCTAGCCATAGCTCACTTACCATCACTTGTGCCATCAGATCATCATACTTATTGTATGTCACCCCTTGGCAGTATTTTGCATTGCACCTGTCCGTCTGCCTGATCTACAGTAAGATGCTATCTCAGCCACGCTATTCGTTTCCTTCCATCCCATGGCTCTCGCTGCCTCTGGTTCAGGCTCGAATTTCTTACCCAATCCCGCCAGTTGATGTGTCCCATCTCGTGATTGTCTGATCACTTCTGCAGAATGTCTCTCTTCATGTTTATCGTTGCCAAAACCTGAATACCAGGTGACTTTCCCTGGCCTTTCGGTCTCGTTTTCTAACCATATAGATTTTCCTTGCTCGATGTTTATGCTCAGGTATCGCGGCAGGGTTCACGGTTGTCCCTAGCATGGCCACTATCTCCTATGCAACCACACGCCCTGGTTCCGATGTTCGTAGCTTCGGGATCTCCGTCGGATGTTACCATCCGTCCGATTATGCTCCATACCCTTTTCAATGATCTTATTGGGTTTGCCGACATGACGGCCGCGCAAGTGCAAGGTTGACCAGCGTGCTTCTTTCAATTGCATATCTATGCACACGAACTCGCCTTGATCCGATGTTGCGGCAGCTAGAAAATTAACACTGCAAGTGAGACCTGCAATGCACTTTCTCTCAAATTCCTCCAAATAATCATCCCCCAGGAGCTTTCTTTTCCAGATTGGCTTCTGCTACCCCGTGTTCTTCCTTTCAATTTGACTTATCAAGTATGCTATCCGCTGTTTACTCTGTGAGATCCAGCGCTATGCAAGACGTCCGATTGTGTGGGACGAGTCACGTCGAAGGTTATCGCAGCTTTAACAGAGGTCTCAAACTTAACCGTAGATACGACGATTTCGTGCAGGCTATGCAAACAGTCTCCTTTTCACCAAGTCAGTTGGCTGATGGATCATGCGGTCGTTGGGTCCACGGCTGATTTAACATCCGACGACTCTGAGCACCACGAGACTCATCAGTACGGATGCCATGGGAACTGGGAACATAGGTGCGAGATCCTCCCGTGGTGTAGCTCGGTGGTGAAGATACAGATCAGTCATTCTGATATTGCCAAAATTTGTGGGTCACATCATTAGTACTGCACCCTATTAGATTGCTACTACATGAGACCCTCTGGATGTAAGCAGCCCACCTTTCATGTAGGCTCCACACTTTGGTTAGAGCCAACCCCGCAGTGTAAGCACGCTGGCTTACCTGAGTTCCCATAACCTACCTTCTGGTGTAACGGTTATGTGGCGCGGCAGCTGACCCACTTACACTCATACCCAATAGGACGAACATAAATTATATTCGCATACTTGAAAGAAATAGAAATTACTGGTTGTGAATAACCATCTATTATCATGTAGGTGGTATTGTCAACTTGTGTGCTACAGAACTAGAAAATGTAAACAAACTGTCGACCAACTGTCGACTAAAGAATTTATGTAAGAGTGGGAACTCATTATATATGCATCACTTACTTGGTTCACTGGTTCACGTCTCGTGTTCGAGGTCGCAGTGAGGCAAACAACAACTTGCGTTTTTGCAATGGGGATGCCGGTTTGTTGCCACCATTACTGACGTCGGAGTCGATATGTTTGTGGTCGCGTTCGGAGGTGATGGTCAGGAAATTAACGATAATAGCCCACAAGCTGTTGGCGCTCATCTGACTGTGCTCTTGTAGGACAGCTTGATCAGCAATCCGCGCGAGCCGTCGAGCTTCATCTGTATCTCGCCGCGATACAATGCTACTTGGTGGTGGACGCTCATCTACATCCAAAGCCCAAGCCCAACTCCAGCTGGCAGAGGCAGCCTCTAGACCTTCTTTGATACCTTTCACTGTATCGCGTGCCTTCCCCTTGTTATTTTTGGTCTGCAACCCATGTGAGTCTTGAAGTTGCGCAATGTTCTTCAGAACGTCTTTTCTCGAACGCTCGAGGTTGCGCTGACGTTGCTTTTGGATGGCGTGTCGGTCTTTCGCGAACTTTTTGTCAAATTTACTCTTCCCCTCCATATAGCGTCGCACAGCGAGCTCCGAGAGAACTCCTATGATTTCAGGGGGAATATGAAATGCGTCCAGCTCTGCCTCTGGTTCCAGTGGTCGAAGTACGCCGGAAGTTGACACTCTTTCACGAATCATGCCTTCCTTCCAAGAGAGAACACCCTGCGAATGAATCAGGGACGTCAGCTGTAGTTTCAATGACACACTTTGTAAAACATACTTCGTCACCGCAGTATATCCTACTCTCTCCTGCAAATCGCTCTATTGTACTTGCAGAATCAGGCGCACTACCCTTGATCTCCTTGCTTTCCAAATCCACGTTATCCGAATTTCGAGCCCGCAATGTGGATTCGAAAAGAGCGTTATCAGATGCAGACTTTGACACACCAAGCCGAGGCAATGGAAGGAGAAGAGATTTGGGTGAGTGCGGCGAAAGACCAGCGGATTCAGGAACAATAGGCGACGACAGGCTATCTGGTTTGCCCTGTATACGATTTAGGAATTCAGGGGTAGACAACGCACGGGAGAGCAGAGAAAATCTCCTGACGACGGTGCGAGGGGGTAAGGCGCTGATAGCAGAAGGAGACGCGATCGGACTGGACGAAGATCTAGACAGTGCATTCATGCCGGTAACGTGCTTTGTGAAAGATGCAATTGCGCGGTAGCAAAATTTTCCCGGGGTAGTAAAAGAGAATAAAACTGGCAAAACATGAGCAGTATCTAGGGCAGAAAAACTTAATTTAAGCCGCGATCTAAAAAGCATTGCTCACCATCGTAGACCTGTAGATGAACTGCAGTTGGACTAAAACGGTCTTCTATC
>QLOO01000463.1:0-21573 GCA_003313855.1 Suillus sp. MG131 | reverse complement strand
GCGGCCGGGGAGCCTGTTATTCGTGCGCCTGCCGCCCTTGACCTCTCCACACTGCCGCAGGACGATCCCGCAACTCAGCACCTCATCATCGTGCGTTCTATGGTTGAGAACGGTTGGCCTGCGCTTCTCGCAGCCCTCTCCTTCATTATCTCGACAAATCTGTCAGATGAACTCTTCATAGATGTTCTTAGCAGCTATCAAGCTTTGACGAACGTTGCGGGGATGCTCGCCCTCAGTACTCCTCGCGACGCATTGTTCAACTCGCTTTCCAAATTTGCAATACCTTCGCGAGTAGTGTCCAGCTTGGAGTTCTACGTTGAGCCTCCGACGCCCCGGACGTCAACTTCTTTCACAGATAACCTAGGGCTGACAGCACCTATCCAAGCTCCAGGACTTTCTGAGCGAAATCTAGCATGCCTCAAAGTGTTGGTATCTAGTGCCCTTTTCCTCGCCGGGAGCCTAGGAGAGAGCTGGTATGGCATTCTGGAAGCTTTACAGAACGCAGACTATGTTTTGAACGTCAAAGCATCGCAAGCATCTACCAGCCGGCGGATGAACACACCCACAACACCTAGTCGATCTGCGTCAGCAATGAGCTCCGCTGAGCAGGGCAAAGTGGCTCGTCACCCCCTTCTCATGGACATCGATTCAGAGAGCGTACTTGCTGCTGTGCAACGCCTTTTTGATGCATCTAAAAACCTAGAGGATTCAGCTTTTCAGGACTTTGTCACCGCGCTCTGTAAACTCAGCTCAGAGATGGTCGGGATGCAATCTGATGGGAGCACGTTGATGGAGTCGGATGATTCCTTGAGTCCTGTACCAATTTCTCCTCACAGAAGACGCGTCAGTGGTATTCATCTGCCGCGCACGCTGGTGAGTCACGGTTGAACGTCGATCCTCTTGCGTCAGACTGAGATCTAACATTCTCAGCGTCAAGGTGATTTTGGTGTGGAGCGGCTGGGTTCGGTAGCGATGCTGAACTTCCATCGGCTCATCTATCGCGCACCTGAGGTTGCATGGAACACTACTACAAATCATCTTCTATGGATCATGGGTCTCCCCTCAGCGCCACAGTCAATACGAGTGCAGGCAGCACGTGTCCTCGATGAAATTCTTGTCGTGGTCCCTCGTAACTTGTCATCCACTGGAGACCTTCAGGCCAAAGTTCAGCATCGCGTTCTGGACGTTTTATTCAAACAGATAGTACCCGCATCATCCGACGTCCCAGCCACAAGCACGAATATCGAGCTCCGGCGAATGGGATTGGAGACCCTACACCAAATTCTACAAGCGTCTGGACACACTCTCGTTGTCGGGTGGGGTAGCATCTTTGAGATGCTAGGGAGCATCTGTAAACCCGCAGCTCTCTCCAGATCCCAGTCAGTCGATTCCATCAGCACGTTATCGCTTCAAGAGACGCCCCGTCACAAGTCACTGCCTTTGGGGTACGTTAACGACCGTGGCTACACAGCACTTGTGAAGATTGCCTTCCAGTCCCTCAAACTTGTCTGCGACTCCGTGTCTGTGTTATCTCCTGAAGACTTGCGGCTTTGCATTAAAACCCTCGGACAATTTGGTCGACAAGCCGACACGAACATTGCGCTTACTGCCGCAGAAAGTCTTCTCTGGAGTGTGTCGGATTCGATCCAGGCAAAGCGGAAGGATGCAGAGATGGAACCGGAATATAGCGCGCTGTGGATGTGTCTGTTGCTGGAAGTTTTGGGTCTTTGTACTGACGCTAGGCACGAAGTTCGTGTAGGCGCCATCCAGACCCTTTTCCGTGCAATGCAACTTTACGGCGCCACGCTTACTCTGGATACGTGGAACGACTGCATATGGAAGATCACATTCCCGCTACTCGACGCAATATCTATCGAAACCCGGCGCAGTGCCTTTGACCCCGGAGCTCTGCTGAACTCTGGTCTGGCGGCGCAGTCTCCCGAGCATGCATGGGACGAATCAAAGAGTCTCGCGCTGCAGTCGATTGGATCCATTATCAGCGAATTCCTGGTCATCAAGATTATGCGCCTGGACTCCTTCTCGAAAGCATGGTCCGTGTTTGTCACCCACATCCACGATACCGTGTCCTTGGACCGCCGAAACTTGAGTCCGCCTGCACTGCTTTGTTTGGGGAAAGTGGTGAAAGCGCTTTCTGGCGCGGATACTTCTCTGCAAGACAAAGTGTTGGAGGCTTGGGAATGCGTATGGAAGGCATGCAGTGACATGGGGAGCATGGTTCTTCAGGGTGCAAGATCTCAGCTCTTTCCCAATGCGAATACGACACAGCCTCACCGTGCATTTACTCAGGAGAGTTTGGTTGCTCTTATCGATGTCATGCGGAGCACACGTTCTATTAGTCTGACCCAGACGAAGAAGGAATGGCCGCTTCAGCGTCTCAATCGCCTGATGGAAATCCTCAAGGGTACGTTTCAATCTTTCCGTCACCGTCCCTCTTCCTGAATCACGCACAGGCGTTCTTACTTATCCCAGCTCGACGGACTACCGCCCGGATGTTGATGGTTTGTCGCCTGTTCAGGTAGTGGTCTTGGACGCCATCGCGGATATTAACTTAACGGGATCTGGTGTTCCATCCCTCATCTTGCGGGATCTCTCGGAATTCAGCACACTTGTGTTTCTGGCCGCCTTTCATGTGCCCATCTTGTCTCCCGCCTCCCCGGCAACGCCTAACGTGACATCGTCTCAAAAACAAGTCACGTACATTGCGTTATCCAAGAAGGTCATGCCGCTTATCGTTGAGTTATACATGCGCTTCAAGGATGAGCTCGAGATCTATGAAGATGGGACTTTGGAAGCTGTTTTCTCGGTGTGTATCCTTGATGAAGTCCTCAGTCTTCGAATGCTCATTTAGTTTCGTGTTCAGGCCTATTCAATACCGATAAAGCTAAAGTACGAGTGTCCTGCTCCATCAAAGTTCGGCAAAGATCCTCCTCTGTGGAAGACCGCGACAACAAGTTTTCTCCGTATAGTCACCGACTCGGTCAGAAGGGTGGCAGCATTCGGCGATCGTGAGTAGTCAATGCTCTGGTTGACTTCATCTAATCATAAAATACAGGTATATCCGATAGTCGAGTTGAGGGCATATGGCGACAAATCATTGAAGTCTTTCGAGGTGGCATTTTGGCTGACTGGTGCGCATTCTCTCATTCTGTCGTTTCTCGCACTCAACGACTGACTTACGTGCAGCACTGCGACAGAGAGTTTCTCACTCGAAGATCAGGAAGCGGAGGAAAGCTTCGACCTCTCTCTCATCAGCTCACTGGAGATTGATCTTGTGCCACATCTGGGAGACATAAGAGTCCCTGATCACCTCATCGCACAGTTGGCCAAGATCTTACACAAGGGCAGCCAGCTGTACAAGTCAAGTATGGATCCCTCACGCCCTGATTCGCCCTCGACAGATACCGCGAATGCGTCAGACGACTCTCGGGACTCGCACGACTTCGAGAAGGTGGACCTCAACATCGGAACAACTGCACCTGGGGTCCTGGTTCCGAGGGAGCGATTTTCGTTTTGGTGTTTTGATCTTTTGTTCTTGATATGCTCTAATGTTACAAGCGGTAACTCAATCCCTTGGCGCGTATTTATATACCTAACTGTTCACCTAGATCAAGAGTCTTCAAGGAAGCGAGTTGCTGCACTTTGTCTGCCGACCTTGCTTGATCGATGCAAAAATACAATGGTGAGCTATGTTGCTGATGAGGCTCTTCGGGGTAATATGCCTTTCCCGAGGTAAATTGTGATTGTGTCACATTATTTTATGTTGCTGAATTAACTTTGACAGGGCTCGTGAAGATGAACTGTTATATGTACTTCGCAAGGTCCTGGAGTTACAGCTTTGGTCAGGAACCCTATGGGCCGCACTGTCAGAGTCGCCTTCAAAGTTTAGTGATTCTCAACCCGGTACCTGTTCCCATGCTTTGTGATCTGATTTACGCTGAACGTCTACCTAGCTGTTGATATCACTCTTTCACCGTCTGCACTCATTGCGGATGTGGTGAAACGCTCGCCAGTCGCTCATATCTTCTATTTCTATTCAGTGCTGTGCGAAATCGCTTCTATCCCTCGGAAGACGCCATCGGCGTGGGTGATCACGAGTTCCTCGCCACCCGAGACTAGCCAGGAGAGGAGAGACAATTTTCTGCAGCCTCATATCGGTGATCTGGGGGAGGGTGGCGATGCAATGGAGGTAGATGCAAGAACACTTGCGAGGAAGGCGTTACAGGTTCTCGGAAAGGAGATGGGCGCGATATAGCAATGCTTTCATCCACATTGTAAGAGTTATTCTACTCTCATACCTAATATCTATGGATCTGCCATGATCGACTTGAATTGAGTAGTACAGGTTACCTCTCGAGATCTTCAAACTTGCTTGACCGCAATCACTTCTCGGGACGTGCACTAGGAGGAGTGGGCACATCAGTGCTGATGTCACCTTGCTTTGCACCTAGCACTTCCATCAACTCCTTCCGACCGAATATATGAGCTGCCTCTATTGCAGTGGGTTTGCCTATTCTCGGATCTGCGCCAGCTTTGGCCAGAACACGCACAACCTCATCGTGCGATTTAAACACAGCACCCGCAATCATAGATTGACCAAGATCGTTGAGCCTGTTTGGATCTGCTTTCCGTTGTAGAAGTCCTTTAGTCAATTCCGCGTGGCCTGCATATGCTGCGAGCATCAATAACGTGTTTCCTAAATCAATGTGTCGTACGTCATTCAGGGGGGCTGGGATGTCGATGACTTGGACACACCTTTGTCATTTGTGAGGTTGACTGGCAAGCCTGCATCAACTGCTTGAAGAAGGAGCTCTGTATTTCCCTCCCGCGCAGCGTCAAACATTCGATATGCAAAGTCGACAGTTTCAGCTGGTAAATTGTTGGTATTGGACTGTGTGGGAGCTGCGACGTGATCGGGCACTTGCGGGGATGATTCAGTCGCCTAGCAGCTCGCCTCAGACTCTATAGATCTGATAGGAAGGCAAATGTGACTGACCATCAGTGAATCACGCTCCAGGGCGTTCAGTACTCTCAAGTAATGGTCAAGTTGAGCGCGGCGGCACCCTTCATTATAATCACGGCCGACTCCGATCACACCGTCGTGAAAGTCTGTTTAAACAAACTGCGAAAGTTTACGATTACCTAATGTAAACGCTGTCAAGCAGATTCCTCGCAAGATTCCTCCGCTACCCATAAAGGGTATGTGACGGTCACACAACACCAGCAACCTGAGAACACTAGCACATCGGGGTTTGCAATATTTAAGACAGGTTTAAATGTCGTGCGAAACGTGAAGGTAATACTTAATATTTAGGTTGTCATCTTAGCAGAAGTAAAATTTCAAATGTTGAAGAGATATTGATACTCTATTATGTAACGAGGCACGAGCGAAAAAACAGAGTTAGGTCTTTGTGCGAGCGTCAGAAGCAGTACAAACCTTCTTATCTTCGTACTGCAACGACGCATCCTCTCATGTCAGTCGTCCCCAACGACATTGCTGTCCTCCTTCCTTTTCCTTCCCAGCTCCAAACTGCACTTGCTCATTTGTTCCTTCTTCCTCTTTCACCCGAACTTAGGATTCATCTCCAAATCCACCACAAAGCACTTTCCAAATTGCCCCAAATTCCATGGAGTGAATTCTTGCCGATCCAGCGCTGGAGGCGTGACCAAATTTCAAATCATTAGCATACCAGGGCTGGCTCAATGCCTTGATAGATAGGGGCGAGTCCAGGGAAGATGCCATTGCACAAATGGCAGAGGGCTGGGCACTTGAATGTCAAGAGCACATTGACCTCTGGCAGCAACAAGTAGAAGAAGATGCATGTGAACTTCAGGAATGGGCAGAGCGCGAGAAGGCAGAGAAGGAAGCCGAAGAACAGGAAGAGCGGTGCGAAGCTGAGAAGAAGAAGCCCAAAATCAATGACTTCGACACTGAAACTCCCGTGGCAGATGTCATCATCCCTCATCCATCTCAATACGCCATTCAGAAGATTAAGAATATGGAGTATGTAGAACTCTGGTACTTCAGCCCTGATGGCTGCCGCGAAGCGGCCATTACCTCCAGATCTATGTCAGATTCAGATGACGCCTTTGGTTTTGCGAAAGTTGATGGTATAGTTGCCCTCAAAACGATAGCATCCTTCAAGGCTTCTCTCAAAGCCATACAAGACCATGACTTATCATGGCGTCAATTCGACTTGGCAAAGACCAGCTTCCTCATCCATATAGAGAAGAACGGATGGCCAGAGAAACACCAGCAGGCACTAGCCCTGTTCTTCACGCTCATCACCAACCATGAACATCAGATGCGTCCACGGGGTGAAAAAACCCTTCTTCACTATGCAGGATTTGTCCGTTGCGAATGGCGTGACAGGCTTGCTCAGAACCAAGGTTTCAACATCGGCATCTTCAACAATGCCTTATACAATACCTTATCAGACGATGTCTGGGAAATGGAGCGTGACGAAAGCCTAAGGATGTTGCACAATGTGTTTCCAACATCCAACCCCCATTCACGCCAGCGGGGATGGGAGGCCAGTGAGAACTGGGGTAAGCGCACAGACCCACCCTCTCCCTCAGGAAACAACTGCTACCACCCATATCGCTCTTCCAACCAACTGGCGAAAAAGCCTCATAAGGGTCAACAGTCTTTTCAAGCGGGTGCAGGCCAATCAGGCCACTCAGCCTGCGCCCTCTGCCTTGGCTGTTTCCATCATCCCATCCACAAATTGTTATGAACTTGGCTAAGTTTGCAACATGAACCTTATAGGGGCTCTCGCGTACGGCCTCTGCAACCAGTGGCCTCCGTGTACAGCAAGAGTTCTGTAGCACTTCTCAAGAGGCGGGGCTCTCCTTGAGAAGTATTGGCTGGACTTGTCGGTTCGACCAACAAGTGCAGCGTTTGTGATAGGACTAGGCTTGGGCGCAATGAGCGGCCAAGATTACTTATACACAAGGCGAAGCTCACTAGGCTTCTAGTAGATGGGTCAAGACAAAGGTAGATTAAAGCTAAAGAGTACAACAGGTGATAGCTAGCTTTATATACAAAGTATTGAAGCTGAGCTTGAACCGAATTAGCGGACAAAGTCGAGTCAGAGATCCAAAAAGTAAAGTACTATAGAATGCGAAGGAACATACGAGTCAGAGGGAATGTTCCGTATACCAAAGTAATGGTAATACAAGGCAACGCAGCCGGTGGTCCGAGGGTTGAGTCACAAAGGGAAAGCATAGGGAGATCCAGAGAGCTGGATCGATCTGGCGACTTTGAGGACGGAAGTCACGTGACTTCGAAGACAAAGTCCGGTGATGGTCAAGACTGAGAGAACAGAGTCCAATGACGAAGAGATAGGGGAAAATGAGTATGGGGCCTCAACAGGTGCATGTTATCGTAACACAAATGCGCTTCTGAGTTCCTCTGGGACAAACGGTCCAAGACCCACTGTTGTCGCAATGCAGAAGGCCATTTGGTCAACCCCAAGGGTCTCGAGCTTTGTTACGACTGGCAGAGACCAAAGGGATGCTCCAGCACTGCTCGTTCCCATGTGCACGAATGCTCAGGATGTGGAGCAAAGGATCATGGAGCTCAAGAATGTCCTCAAAGCGAGAGCATCTAGTGCACTCACTCCTTATCATCCCGAAGCATGGCTACATTTCCTCAAATCATCAAACCTCATACATAAGTACACACATATTCCTAATGGACTCTGTATCGGCTTCATGGGTAGCATTCCCGCAATATCTCAAACCTACACTCCTTCTAATAGTCCTTCATTACATACACATTGTGACACTTTTGAAACCATTCTATCTCATGAATACTCTACTGGTCGCTACATTGGTCCATTATCTAAATCGGATACAGAACAACTCATCGGCCCTTTTCAGACAGCTCCGCTTTCCATGGTCCCCAAACCAGGGAAACCTGGAAAATTTAGACTTGTTCAAAACCTTTCATTCCCTTTGCACCCTTCTCCTACAATATCATCTATTAATTCTTCCATTGATTCTAACTTATATCCCTGTACTTGGGGCACTGCTTCAACCATTTGCCTTCTCATTTGGTCCCTACCCCCAGGCTTGCAGGCAGCAGTCCGTGATGTGGCAGAGGCCTATCGCACAGTCCCTCTCCATCCATCTCAATGGCTGGGATTGGTTGTCAGAATGGGGGACAACAGTTTTGCCATCGACTCAAGCTTTTGTTTTGGTTGCTCAGCATCTGCGGGAATATACGGCGAAGTTGCCGATGCAGGCACCGACATTTTCAGATCACAAGGCATCGGGCCCTTATCCAAGTGGGTGGATGACCACTTATTCATCCGCATACTTCGAGAGCACCTCGAGAGCTACAACAAACTTCGCAAGACTTGTGCAGCCATCATTGCAAGAAATGGTGGGTTGCTCAGGGACAGAGGGAGAAAATGGTATCGAGGATCGACCATGCCTGACAACACCATTGAAGAATTTGATGAAGACATGTCATTCCCCATCTGTGATTTATCAGCAGCTTCCCCACGTTCACCAGAAGACCTGCATTTCACCTACTGCTTCAATGACATCAATCGCTTATCCAAAATCCTGGGTATACCTTGGGAACTGGCGAAGGACATCATCTTTTCGTCATGTGCCCCCTTCATCGGTTTCCTTTGGGACATCACGACGCGTTCTATTTCCATCCCACAGAAAAAGAAAGAAAAATATATTGCAGCAATCCAAGCATGGGAAGCCCGACCCTCACACACCTTGCAAGAAGTCCAAGAGTTGTATGGAAAACTCTTACATGCTTCTCTGGTCCTACCTGCAGGACGCGCTGTAGAGACTCAATCCTGTGTAGCCTCACAAAGGCATATTTTATGAGTCATGACAAACTTACTTGCAGTGTACATGCAAGGCAACGCACGCACGATAGAGGCGACGCGAATGTGACACTTGCACAACCAACGCGACACTTGCGCGACATAGGCAACACTGGCGCGATGCGTGCGCGCTTTCCCACGCCTAAGCGCCCTAAGGCGCCTGACCTCCGAGTGTCTATTCCCATGTCCAACCAAGTTCCCAGGTACACATTTCCCCTTTTATCATTTATTTTACTATCATACCATGATTATTTCAACATGGACCCTTACTTACATCACCCTAGCGCTACCTATTCGGTTCCACACCCTGGGAGCGCACTTACATATGTTTTTACTTAGATATATGTGACACTCACTTTTTACCTTTTACTTTACACGATACTTTTACTACCACTTGACCAGTATCTATCTACCGTCCAACTATGAAGCTATTGATTTGAATCTCGCCCATCTATTCAAGTTGTACATACCGTCTACTCTCTTGCGCTCTGTGTGCCTATAGCGCCTCATTTCCCACGCCTGTCGCCTCGTTCATGCGCCTATAGTGCCTCGTTCTCGCACCTCACACGTAGCCCAGAGTTAATAAAACTCGTGGATACTGCTCACCTTGCTTCCCCTAAGGGTCGAGCCTATCGCACACCACAACTCGCCCTAACACAAATATTTTATATCAGCTGCACACTCAGCTGAGTTGTGTTTCCCACAACTGGAGCCCACCATGAGGGGAACAGTCAGCTTATCCACACTCCTATCAACTCTATTCCGCTTCCTGCATTTTCGCTTATTCTGCCTTCCGCTACTTCACACTTCTGCTATTCCGCTTCGGACACTTAATCTGCACCTCTGCCTCTCACATTTTCACCTATTCCGCATTTCCACTCCATTCCACCTCTTGCAATTCCGCCTCTTCCATTTATATGCCTCAATTGTGAAATTCACAATTAATGCGCCCCCTATCTCGCGCCATGAGTGCCCCATCGCGCCAGCCAACCACCAAGCAGAACATGTCTCAGGCGACCCTGAGGCGCCTCAAGCGCACCATATGGCGCCTGAGGTCATGCAGGGCGCGCGCCAAGAGGCATTGTATATTCAACCTTGTCTTATTTCGCATTTTTCGCTTGTTTCACATTTACAGCTCTTAAGGAGCTTTTCATCAGTTTCAAATACTTCGCCTTTGCCCTCACTTCACCTCACCATTAAGCCCTTGCTCAGGCGCCACAGTCGCGCGCCTTGCGCCTTGATTCCTGCGCCTCGCGCGCCCATCATTACAGACAAGTTTTCACGCTATCGCATTTTTACCATTTCTTCAGTATTAAACCACATTCCTCCCATTCAGCTTGAACTATATTTCAATCAGCTGTCCAGGCACGACTTAGGCGCATGCCTCACATCTACATATCTGCCTAGTACTCACTCTATGATTTTTAACTTTGCATCATCTGCCCTTATTCGCATTTTTCGCATTTTCACCTATCACTCTGATTTTATCCCTTCACCTCCTATCAAGTACCATCTGTTTGTCACCAGGCGCCTATTGCGCCTTGATACTCTGTTCATAGACATCATTTGCGCCATATTTGCGCCTAATTTCGCCTCATATAGATCCCTTACTATCGCGTTTTCAGTTTATCAGCCTATCCTCGCGCACTCAGGGGATATAATCACTATTGCGCCAACATGTGCTAGCGCGCCTGCCCCACGCGCACCCTATCAGAGAGTAGAAGCTCTCCATAGCCCTCGCCTCGCCTCGCCTTGGCGTGCACCTGACAGGCGCCACCAAGTGCAAGAATTCATTCTGCCAGTTACAAGTCCGCCAGTATCACAAGTTTGAAGAAGAGTTGGTTTATACCCAGTTGAAGAAGTTGTTGCAGAGTCTGGAAGATAAAGATTCCACCATTCCTAGTCGCCTATCACTGTCGCCTCATGCACCTTCGCCTCGCATCATTGCGCTTTTTCAGATACAGCTCAAGAAGACAAGGAACGCACCAGTAGGAGAAGAAGTTGAAGAATATGATGAAGACAAGTCAAGCGCCCCAAGCGCCTTAAGCGCGCCCTCATTCCATCCTCATACTCCATCATCTGAACCCCCATCATCATCCGCCTCATCCGCTTCACCCGCTTCAGCCACTATTTTCGCCAAAATCACCTTATGCCATGTTTTCATAGGATATAGTTTGTTCCACCCTGGGTTTCGTCCAGTGCTTTTCACTTTTATTTATGCCTATAGATCCACTTAGAAGAAAAGAAGAAAAACCACAAAACATTCCTAGACTCGTGCCCACCTAACTCAGTAGGATATTCATTTTCACTTCGCATGCATGACACAGCACCATGCCCCTTTTACCTTAGAACATGCCCCTATAGCGCCTCTTTCTCCCGCCTAAGGCGCCTCATGCGCGCGCTTTCTCACGCTTAGCGCATAGGATGATATAGATGTTGATAGTTGCATGAAGAAGACAAGCTGGACAGGACATCCGCAAAGTGTACCATTTATTTTTCGCTTTTGCATACAGTTTTACTCATGTCTTTCAATCCCATAGCACCTAATACTTAGCACACCCAGTGGGACTTGGTTTGGACATGGATTAGATCACTTTTGGACCACACTGCTCCACCACCTCCCCCTGCACACATATTGGACCCAGACATCATCACACAAACACCCCCATATGTTTCTCGCAGTATGTGCGCAACGCGACACTTGCGCAACACAGGCAACACTCACACACTTTCTCGCCCCTATGGCGCCTCACACCTATGCCTTTCCCGCGCCTTGCGCCTCACAGCCACGTCATTCTCGCATCATCGTAATCATTGTCATCATAGTTCTAAGCTCACATCCAGTAGAACGCACCATACACATGACATTCACGACGCTTACGCTTACCATGCGCTTTCTTGCCCCTATGGCGCCTCACGCCTACGCCTTTCCCACGCTTTGCACACCATAGCTACACCAGTCTTGTCTCATCATAGTCTCATCAGCCACACTCACACTATGCTCATTGATCACTGCATACCCTCATCACAACTTCGCTCAAGACCCTCACCAGACACACTGAGTGGGGACACTCAGAATTTAAGTCCCTGGGAGATGTAGAGACTCAATCCTGTGTAGCCTCACAAAGGCATATTTTACGAGTCATGACAAACTTACTTGCAGTGTACATGCAAGGCGACGCATGTGCGATAGAGGCGACGCGAACATGACACTGGCGTGACCAACACGACACTGGCACAACATAGGCAACACTGGCGCGATGCACATGCGCTTTCCCACGCCTAAGCGCCCTAAGGCACCTGACCTCTGAGTGTCTATTCCCATGTCCAACCAAGTTCCCAGGTACACATTTCCCCTTTTATCATTTATTTTATCATCATACCATGATTATCACAACATGGACCCTTACTTACATCACCCTAGCGCTACCTATTCGGTTCCGCGCCCTGGGAGCGCACTTACATATGTTTTTACTTAGACATATGTGGTTTTTACTTCACTTTACTTTTTGACTGCACTTCACTTTACTTTACACTTTGACCACCACTTGACCAGTATCTATCTACCATCCAACTATGAAGCTATAGATTTGAATCTTGCCCATCTATTCAAGTTGCATATACCATCTACTCTCTTGCGCTTCGCGCGCCTATAACACCTCATTTCCCACACCTATCACCTCATTCATGCGCCTATAGCGCCTCGTTCTTGCGCCTCGCATGTAGCCCAGAGTTGATAAAACTTGTGGGTACTGCTCACCTTGCTTCCCCTAAGGGTCAAGCCTATTGCACACCACAACTCGCCCTAACACAAATATTTTATATCAGCTGCACACTCAGCTGAGTTGTGTTTCCCACAGCACTTACCTCGTCTCCCTGGAAACCATGCTTGCCATTTTCCATGACCGTCCTTTCATGCCTCGTACCCCCCCCAAACTTACAGGTGAAGACCTCCGCTGGTGGAAAGCCAGCCTCAGGCAACCCATTGTCTCACGTCCCATCCCAGGGCCTGTCGAAGTCATTGAACCCTCAGCTTACTCAGACGCTAGTTCAGGTACTGGGATCGCAATTTGGATCAATGGCTGGTGGAGGGCATGGCACCTCCTCCCAGGCTGGAAAGCCAAAAATCGAGACATCGGCTGGGCAGAGGCCGTTGGTATGGAATTCCTCATTATCATGCTCCTCAGTCAATGCCCAGAGGGCAGCTGCATCAAAATTTTCGGTGACAATCGGGGTGTCGTTGAAGGATGGTGGAAAGGGTGGAGCCGGAACAGAGCCACCAACACTGTCTTCAAGCGAATACACGAACTCGCTGCATCTTCGAAATGCACATTCCTCACCCATTATGTGCCCAGTGCCCACAATCCAGCAGACG
This sequence comes from Suillus sp. MG131, assembly GCA_003313855.1. Lineage (NCBI taxonomy): Eukaryota > Fungi > Basidiomycota > Agaricomycetes > Boletales > Suillaceae > Suillus > Suillus sp. MG131. Next base: position 8,328 of record QLOO01000463.1, on the reverse strand, counting down.
ACCCATCCAGGGGCATCTACCCTCCATCAAATTTGCTGCTTCCCCCAATATGCATCCCAAAAGCCCTCCAACCCTTCATCGCAAACTTTGACAGTCCCAAAATCCCTCCTGAATGTCATGGGCCCCATGAGACCACCGAAACGCTCCCATTCGCTAATTTCCACTCCCACTTGTGAGACTCATGCAGCAATCTCAACGACAAACTCCATCACCAAGGAGAGGAAATTTTCAAAGCGTCAAAAGCTTATTGCAGCTTACCCTAGTAACCTTACCCCCCAAGAATCCACATTATGCCCTCACTGTGCAGTGAAGGATCGTCTTCGACTATGGCTCCCAGCCAAAGAACAATTGTCTCCCCGTACCCATCCTAGCGCTGATGTACAATGGATCCAAGATGTTATGATTCACGCCTGGGCAAGCAGCACAAGGGAAGCATACGGCAGCAGCATACTCGCTTTCCACGTATACTGCAACTCCAAATCCATTGAAGACAATCTCCGCACTCCCGCATTGTCTGAACTCATATCAGCCTTCATATCAGACCTAGCAGGCTTCTATTCAGGAAAGACCATATCCAGCTACATCCATGGCATACGTGCATGGCACATCCTTCATGGGAAGTCTTGGTCCCTGGATGACAATAAGATAGATGCCATGCTAAAGGCTGCTAAAAACATGACACCATCGTCATCGAAGCGGAAAAAATGGCCCCCATACACAGTAGCATTCATCAGCAGCATCCTAGAGAATTTAAACCCTAATGACCCACTTGACGCTGCAGTGGGCAGTTGCCTTACTACAGCTTTCTATTCCATTGCCAGGGCCAGGGAATTTACGGTTCAAAACCTATCAGCCTTCGACACATCCATTCATGTCAAGCGTTTGGACATTCGCAAAGACACAGATCACAATGGCCTAACAGTCACCGTCTTCCATTTACCTCGCACCAAAACATCACAAGTCAGAGAGGACGTATTCTGGGCCACACAGTATGGCCCAACCAACCCAGAAGCAGCGCTGAACAACCACTTCCAGGTCAACGATCCTCCTCTTGACGCCACTCTATTTTCCTACAGATTTGGCAACAGTCACCGCCCATTGACAAAGGCAAAATTCATTGCTCGACTTGCGCAGGCTGCTAAAAAAGCCAGATTAGACCCACTGCAGGGTCATGCCATCAGAATCGGCGCAACTCTCGAGTACTTGCTCAGGAATGTATCCTTCGACGTTGTCAAGACCATGGGGAGGTGGGCCAGCGACGCCTTCCAGTTATACCTCAGGAACCATACACAGATACTCGCACCGTACCTGCAAGCAACCCCTGCCATACAGGACGAATTCTTGCATCACACAATGCCCTGCATTCGATGATGAACATTTCGTGTAAGTACTCATCCTCCTCCTAATCCTAAGGGTATCATTGGCTCACTTGATGCGTTGTTGGACTCCTACAGGCTTGGGAATCGCAGCTCACCTTCCTTCATACAGGGCATGCAGCTCAGGACCGGGAGGTGCTGCGCGCCTTTGCCCAAAACCGCTCAAAACTTCAGTTCTCGATGGTAGACAGCACATTTGTGTAGCATGGGTAGTAGCAAATGCCACATCGGATTTTTATTGTCAAACTGCATCCTAGCGACTCACAAAGATTGTATGACATGAGAAATATAAAGCATTAGCAACCATTTTGCTGCCAGCCAAACATCAATAACAATAAGAAATATCAATATATTTTTAATGCTGGCCTAAACTTCAAAATGAAACTTCACATTTAATACTCAAAAAAACTTTAACTATTGCACGTGACTGAATGCCTGCTCATGTATGAAGTTTAGGCCACCACTTAGATGGGCATTAATATTTTAAATACCCCCTGACAGTAAAACATGAAGATAAAACATTAAAATTTGTCTCCAGATAAAATGGATTGCCCAACAATTGCCCACTCATTGCCTGACAATCACCCACTCACAGCTGAATCATCACCCACTAATTGAATTGTGAAATATTAGTCCCACTAGTAGGTACATGCATGAATATACACAAATATATGTAGTAGAGCAATCAATCCTGTTTGGCAGTAGTTAGACACCAGTGATTTCAGAAGTGAATGACAGTACTTACATGAGATAGAGATAATATGACTACAGTATCACTTGAAACCACCCATCAAGCAAAGTGACCAACAACCCAGGATATCTTGACATTTTCTAAGTGACTACTGAAGCTTGATGAGAACATTTTAGTGGGGAAATGAGGATACATAGCAAATGGATCAATGGTGACCTTGTGGTACAAGGTAAAACTCAGAGTTGCTATGATATATAGCATGAATGAGTCCATGGTGAGTGATAGAAGATGAGATAGCCTGTTGGATGAAGAGTATTGGTGGGCAGGACAATACTGGTGCTTGAGCCCCTAACTCCGATGTTGAATGTATTACATAATAATGATTAATATTGACTTGTCGGTATTAACCGAGGAGCACAAATTTAGTAGATGAACTTGTAAGCGCTCGTCGAATGCATCGTACTACCTAGTATTAGTACTTTGCCTGGAATGAGCACCAGCCCTACCTCAAGTTGGCCTAGCTCTAAGCGCATCAAACTCGAGTTATCTCAGGCATCTCTACGATTAGAAAACGACCCTTCGACATTGAATGATGAAGACGTCGGTCATGATCACTGCGTCATTTGTCTGCAATCCCTGGTAGACCGGACTATTATCCCAACTTGCTCTCATGAGTTCTGCTTTGAGTGCATTTCGATCTGGGCAGGTGAGCCCGGCGCTCCGTTTCGACTCTTCAGTAATAGATGACCATGCCCCCTAGAGCAATCGCAAAAATGTCCATTGTGCTCCCAATTGATCGGTGAATATGTTATACATCATATACGCTCGCAGTTCGACTATCAAAAACATTATTTGCCCCCACCACGCTCCTCGTCACCACAGTTATTACCAACAGGGGAATCTCGTGTGCCAGTTGCCCGACGAGCACGTAGGAATCGTCGCTGGGGCCGCAGGGATCGTCATGACGCTGATGAACTCGAACGAGCAATTGCCAGAAGACGTTGGGTGTACCAAAATCATCTTTATGCAAAGGTATGTGCTTCTTCTCGCATCAAGTACACACGCATCTCATCTCGCCGCGTATTAGCACGTCGCGTCCAACTCATTCACCCGGTACCGTCCTTACCCTAGTCCAGCCCAGTTTGCAGCATCTCCAGATATGATAAGTCGAGCCACCATCTTTCTCCGTCGTGAGCTGCGCGTCTGGCAAAATCTTGATGTTGAGGTACGCGCTTTGTAGTCGTTTGGCAAGATTTATGCATACCGCTCTGCGCCTGACGAGCATCGCTGACATATGTTCTAGTTCCTTACGACGTTTATCATTTCTCTCATGAAAGCGATAGACATACGAGCTGAATCTGCCGTTAAACTTCTCTCCGAGTTCCTAGACCTTGATACCAATTACATCGAGGGCCAGAGGCACCCAAATGCCGAACATTTTGCACATGGTCAGTGGTATCATTTCACCCACATGTGACTCTATTATGTTTCTTTCATTGACTTGCTCCTAGAAATATACTGTTATATACGGAGTGGCCGTGATCTATCGATTTATGATAATTTGGTGCAGGTATGACAATTTGTCCGAACGACTTCGGGGATCCGCGCTGAATTTGGGCAGTATGATACCTCCTCAGATCCTCTTCCCCGTGAGCAGGAAAGAGAAGATCGGTGGCGTTACGAGTCCCGTTCTCGATCCCGGTCGCCCCATCGCCGTCATCACCGGTCCCGATCTCGATCTCCGTTATCTCAACCTCCTCCCCCAATCCTGCGTCCTGAGCACAGAAGATCTCCTTCCGCAATCTACCTTCAAGAACACTCTCTAGACCATCTCTCCCAAGGTTGCAGGAATCGCCGACGAACTCGCAGTACAGTCAGCGAGCCTGATATCTCGAATGACCAACAGAGCCACCTTGACGACGCTCAGGACCAGCTGACGAACAATTTTACAAAGGCGAAAGGAAAAGAACTAGAAGGTTGTGGTCCAGCTCTTCGGGGCGAGAGTGATCATCCCTCGAGTAGCACGCCACCATGCAGTTTAGGCGAATTTGCGCCGAACACTGTTGTCGAATCCAAAGAGACAGCGGAGTCATATACCCCCGGAAACCAGAAGTTTAATACGCCTTCTGCAGAGTCCGGTTTTAGATCCTCCCTTGTCACCCCCGCGCCGGCCCACGTCCCAGTAAATGCTGATAGGATGGACGTCGATCCAGAGCCTGTAGCTTCATCGCATAAACGCCCAAGCCCGCTCGTTCGTCTCCCTCGAAATCGTACTTTATTAGCATCCGTCCAGGCTCATCTCTCCCGACCCACATCATCGAGAAACAAGCATCAGAGAGACACAACCGCACGGAAAACCGATATCACTTCTCAATATTTACCTCATCCATCACAACACCGAGATGCCCGTGATGATAGCGGTAGTGGTGATGGTACGCCTGTTCTTCTTTCGCGGTTGTCGAGTCTTCCCGCCACTGCGCCGCCTGCTACGTTATCTTCTCAATCTTCTCTCGGGTGGCGCTCAGATGTATTGATGCCTCTCGGGGAAGAACTCACTTCGGCAGTAGAACCTCGACGTGAAAGAATTCGGAGCTTGCTTGCCGATCCTATCGCTAAAGGCACCGATGAAGAGAACATGTTGGTTGGAGGGAAAACTATCGCTTGTCCGTGCGGTGCGCCGGGCGGAGGCGCAGATAAACACAATAACACAAGTAATGAAGAACGGCACACCAGTACATCGCCGTGCCCCAAACCTGGAACCGTTGGCGCGCATCCCGCCCCTTCATCAAGACTACCCCCAAATTCAAACTCTATTTCAGCGCCGCACAACTCTAATCGTGTCGATATCCTTTTGGATGTAGCGGAGCATATCCGGCGTGGCAATCGGGAAGTCGCGACATATGAATACAGGAACGGAATAACCGCACCATCAGCACACACTTCCACAGACATGCGAGCAGTCTTGTTGCAGAGACTTGACGAGGAGCAACGGTTGGCTCAGAGAGATGCTGCGACCCCGACCTCACACTCTGCGTCGCCAACTGTAGATCCCCCGTTGACACATTCTCTCGGTGGTGAGGAAGCTTCTGCGCTGGAGACGAGGCTGCGCACCCGGGCCCTATTGCGTGTCCGTCTTGCGGCGATCAAAAACAGTTCCAATACCACTCTGATTCAATTGTAATTCATTTAGTCTGCCTGGATTGGGAGGAGGGAGAAGAAGAGGGCGACGGGGGTATTAGTCATAAGACCGCGGGGTGCATCCTCACCCGGCCACCCAGTCAATGGATGGTTCAATTGATGTTGGACCCGACATGATTGCAATTTTTTTTTGGTCAAATGTCTTGGTGGGTGGATCACGTTTCGTAGGACACGGTGCCGCGCGTAACGGAATTTTTCCGTTCGCCGCCGAGTATTTTCTGAAAGTAATGGTTCCGCGCACGCCTGTATTGGTGGGACCTTCTTAGAGAGTCGCACCGGGTAATGAATCAGCATTCGTGGCTAAGATTGAGGGGTAACGGCTAGTAGCTGGTTTCTGCAAGGTATCAAATCGGTAGTATTGGTAGAACTATAGAGTTCTGTATGCTAGAATTAGATGCGTTGTTGACAGGATGCCAGAGATAGTGGCGATAGAGATAGTTCTGTGAAGATGGGGAAGTGCTCGAAAAGAATGACATACAGGTAGTAAGAGAAACAGTGGTTATAAAGGCTGTACTGAGATTAGTATGACAGTTCCGTAGAGATGGATGATTAAGATACGACAGATGATATGGATAAAAAGAATGTGCGGCAACGATCGAACAGACAACAATAATGGAAACGAACGAGAGCACAGAGAGAAAAAAACCAACGATTAAAATTGTACTTTTGTACGGTGCGTTTGTGGTAAAGAACGAGCATGGTATATCGGGCCGGCTAAGAAACTCATCATTTTTTTCTTCATGGAATGCGTGAATATTTCAATCGTGAATCGAAATGAGCGCAAAGGCGTCAGCGTCAGCATCATGCATAGGTGGAGAAAGAGACTATCAACAGTTTCGTCGGGGTTCTTCATCCGAGCGCCTACGGCTGTCGTCTGCAGATGGGGGCTCGCGGGCAGGGTACCCTCGGGGATTGATTATATCATGGAAAGTGCTGAACGGATGCAGAACCGAGGATGAGGTGAGCTGACGCTCGCCTGCGGACGAATGATATTCCCTTGTGCGAGGCAATTCTGGGGGGATGTGGGGAGCAAAGCGGTGACGAGATGCAGGAGAGGAGGGGAAACTCCCTGGTGCGAATTGTGTGGACCTTGGACTCGAAAACGAAGCAAAATCGGGGCGAGTGAATGGCGCGAAACTATTCGGATCCCACTGCGGCTGCGGTTGCAGCGCAAATGGGGGCGGAATGCCTCGCACTGTGGAGACGCGGTGGTATGTGGGTTCATGGTGGCGCATAATGCTGGTAGATGATGATTGAGAAGGAGGCAGTGAGGACGTTGGTGACACGTGAGGGTCAGTACTGATGCGTGATTCCAAGGAACTAAAGTGGATTGGTGGGAGCACTCGCGAGGAAGGAGGGGACTGTGCATCCTCATGCATTAAAAATGAGTGTGGCGCAAGCATGCGGGGAACAGGTTCGCGTAGCGTGAGGCTGGGGAACTCCTGAAGACCGCGAGAGCTGCGGGTGAGCATTGATGAGGTGGAGTCGGGGCTCGGTGCGATGCGGGGATACTCCTCTGATGAAGCGGGGTAGGGTGACGTGCGCCGTCCGGGTATACCAGGGCCTGAAAGCCCAGGGTCAAGTGACGGACCTGATCTAGGCACGGGGTTCCGCGAAGCACCAGCTTCTGAAATGTCAGAAAATGATTCCGACATAGGAACATCAGGAGCTGTATGGGAGGAAGAAGCTGATTGGGGCGCGCTTGGGAAGGGTCCAAAATGAGCTGGACGAGATAATGGTGCAGAATCACTCTGCGGACGCCTGGCTTTCTGACGCTGGTTCTATTACAAATCAATATAAGTTTTTAGATGGAAGAGTACGGAAAAACTGACTTGGAACCAGATCTGTCATCAAGATTTGTGAGCAATGTATGATATTCACATGATCATGATACATACTTGGACTTTGCGAGCACTGAGACCAATTTGGCGGCCTACCTCCTCACGCATCGTTGTTGTCGGGAAGCGAGACTCAAACCAAGAATTAGACGCCCAGATAAGGGTTGATTGTGAGTGGGGAAACATACCTGTGCGAGGAGGGCGTGTAAGACAGCAGATTGGTGTGGAGTCGTGAGAGTGCGAGTGCGTTTCTTCTTAGGAGCTGGGGCAGTAAGAGCGGATGGTTCTGATTGATGTTCTGGCTCTGTTTCGTTGTCTGCCATGCCACTTTGCGATGAGGAGTCAGAAGCAGAAGAAGTAGGCTCGACGGTCATATTAGAGCTTGATGGACGTTCGTGAGGAGAAGGACGAATTGTGTCGCGTCGTGAAGGAATTGGAGGGGGCGTATGATTAGCCGTCGTCGGAGTAAGAGAAATAGACATTGAATAAAACAAAATAAATGAATGCAAGTTAGTCGTGAATTAACGACACATGGACAAGCTGAAATGAGAGAGGATAAAATGAATGAGTCGGGTTAAAATTTGGCGGTCGGACAATTACAAAAGTAGTTTATGTATAGGATTTCTAAATAAACTCTTACGTGTACCTCGACCGGCATCAGCGGCACATCCTCCGTTAGCTCTCCCGCCCGCCGTCAATGGCAACCGAGAAATCTCTTTCAATTTACATGTTTTTTCTTCAGGAACATTCCTATTTTGGCTCATATTAAAGGTCCATTAATTCCAAAGAACCCTCATTTAAACTCCGTGGCTGTGAAAAGAAGCATTCATTTCACCGAGGTGACGTCTAGTCCATGGGAATTATACAGTCAAAAATCATGAGCAATATCATCATATCCCGTAATCATCCGATACCCCATACTGACGCCCATCCTTGACATCCCGTCGGATTATATGGCGACCATTTTCTCATCATGTCACACTCCTGCCAGATATGTATACTTGTCGTGACATACTATGGGCAGTCCCGTACGTACACCATAATTTCATATGAGCACAAAAAGCCTTGACAGACATGTGAGTGGCGCCGCAAGAGCCATTTTGCCTAGCGCGAGCCAAAGACTCACGCAAAACACTGCAGAAAATGTAATCAGGGTGCGCAAAGAACCTGACGGTTGTCACCTCTATTAAAAACCAAGTGGGTAAGCAATCACGGCCGCATGCCT
>QLOO01000462.1:0-14810 GCA_003313855.1 Suillus sp. MG131 | reverse complement strand
TTTTGTCCAAATATACTATGTTTTTCAAATGTTTTGTGTGTATTTGAAAACACAGATAAGAAATTTAACCTCATTGTTCACTGCTGTTCAAAAGAAAATAGATGGAAAATCCAGTATTATCCTTGAAGGAACATGTTCAATTTTTGTATCATGTTCCATGCACAGAAAATCTTTAACACATGAATTAATTTTTTCCAATGTTTTGACAGGCAATATGAGAGGAAATTTCTATCTTCTCAATCAATGTTTTTTAGATGTTTGTTGGAGAAAAATGGGGATATGCCTGCAGTGAATGACACCCTGTTCAACTTATTTCAGAAGCCCAGGTGGCACAGTGAAGGGTTTTTTGACAAAAATTCAAACTACTCTCTTACCACTCAAGTATGTTAATTTTTTTCTGTTTCCCTGGACAAGCTTACACCTTCTAAAGGTAGTTATTCTCCCACACAGTCTCTGTATTGTCGACTATGTGGTTGGTGTACCTGGTAGTCTTCATGACTTGAATGTTTTTGGACAAACCAGGGTCATGTGAAACCCAGACAACTTTTTTGGTGCAAACCAGTGGCTGTGGGCTGACTTGGCATATGTATCACAGGTATGGTGTGTCACACCATTCAAGTGACCACCTGGGGGAGCTCTGATGAGGGACCAAAAAACATTCAACTATCACCTGTCCAAAGTAAGTACCCCAGTGCTAGATGGCTTTGGAATGTTGCTCTCCTTGAGCATGATGAGATACTTAACATACTTGTAGGTCTGTGTTTGGTCAGAGCACTTTTTTGGTTCAATCAAAGGCAGATTTCAAAGCCTACAAGAGCTTCGGTTTCTGATTCAAGGCAAGAAAGGGCTTGATTACTCCAATATGTGGATCTGCTGCTGTCTGATCTTGCACAACTTGATTATTGAGGTTGAGGAGAGTCTTGGCATTGCAAGTACCAGTGACAACTTTTATAAGGAATTGACTGGGCAGAGGATGAATCTGAATGTGGAGGAGGAAGAGGATGAGGAGGGGCAGGGTGACCAGATGTATATCGGGACAGCAGGACAAGAATTTTGTAATGCATTGATGGCATGGTTGCTTCTCATACTTCAGTAGCAGCAACATATATAATTCGAAACACTGGTAGCACTTGAACAATAGCCAATTATCAACAAAAATGAACATGTGAAGTAACAAACCAAGAAGACATGCAACAAGCAATGCACGAAGGTGACAACATAGTACTCAATCACAATCCAAGCCCTGTTCCATGGTAATACACTGAATCCTTGCCTCCTCCTCCTCTCAACATGCACAGGTGAGTTCAAGTTCAAGTCTTACATGCTCAAGTTGGTGATCCATGAGCTCATGTTTGTGCAAATGGTCTTGCTCAGCAAGATGCATAGCATGTTCCCTCTTGTCATGAACATTGCATGCTTTGAGTTCCCTAGCCCACATGTCACTCTCAAGTTTCATTCGCTTGTAGTGGTTGTGCTCGACACGACCATCGTGCTTTTTACCAACTTGCTTGATCAACACCTGCGCTGTTTTGGAGAGCTGCTCAGCAGCTGTAGTAGTAGAAGCTGGGTCATTGTTGGCACATTTACATGATGGAGGACAAGACAATGTAGCTTAAGATGATTGAGGTGATGCACTATGAGTAGATGCTCCAGATAGCTTCATGATGTGTGGTCCTGGATGTCCTCGAGAAAGACTTGCTTTACATGAAGCAACCTGCAAACCCTTCATTGCATTGCTGGCACTGACATCAGAGTCGGAGTCATGTGGTAGGGTGTCACGGTTAGAAGTTGGTTTCTTGAAGCTAGAAAAAAAAGAATATTGACTGTCAGACTCGTCATCATGTTAGGGCTCCAGAGAGTCGAGTGATATTACATTTTGGTCAGAATAATGTGTTGAGATTGGAGTGATAGGTGGGCAAAGATGTGGCAAGGAAGCATATGAGCTGTTAAAGGTAGATCCACAGACAAAACTGGGGGCCAATGATGATGAATGCAAGGATGCTGGTGCTTGTTGCACATGTAAGAACTGATCTGACTGGTACATCATGACATCAGTGGGGTTGAAATTGGTGTCAACAACACCCATATCAATAATCTCCCCATCTTCAATATCAGCATCCTCTTGTAGCTCATTTTCACTGGCAGGGACTTGTGTGTCCTCATGGTCAGGCACACAGAAGTGTTGTAGTGCAGCAGATTTGTAGTTTTGCCCAGGGTCAGCAGTTGAGAATACAGTGTTGTAGGCAGGATTTGTCCTCCACCAACTGTGAAGGTCTGGCCACCATGGAAACTTGCTCAGTTGTGAATCTACAAGAAATAAATAATTAAAAATACAATTAACAGAGATGCATGAGAACAACTTACCAATGAGCATCTTGGTCTGCAGATTCTTTTGTAGCTCATCATATGTCAACCTGGCACCTGTCTGCTTGAGGGACTTGTTGAACTCATTGTATTTTCTTTTGAGCCTGAAATATTTGATCAGTAATGAAACAGTATGAATTATATATTTTACAATGGGCACAAGAAGATTTCGGGGGTACTCATGTTCCAAATTGAGTCTGGATAGGCTTGATCAAAGCACCAGGGTTTGTCTGGAAGAGGAGCTGTGCTTCTGGATCCTTGTCATTGAAAAATATAGCATTTGCAAGCTGGGCATAGTACATTTCCTTTGGACTACCACTCTGCTTCTTCTTCCTCTCCTGTTCTTTAGCATCCTTCATGGAATCAGAGAAAAGTTTGATGCACACATCATCATTGGCTTTGCACCAGGTGATAAGGTTAGAGGTTTGTGCACTATAAGCCCCCTCCAATAGATAGCCAGCTTCTTTGTGGTGTTGGGAGCAGGACCAATATCAGGTTGTGGGCTCTTCATCTGCTGGTGCAACTGTGCTTGTAGGAGCTTTTCCCTTTGCTTGTCTAGATTGTGTTTGACCATGATTTCCTCCAGCTCAACCTCTGGCAGCATGTGCCATCTTCCAGATGGGTCCCCAATAACAGATTAAGTAACAAATAAAGGCCAATTGGGGATCAGACAACACCAGCAAGGTCGACAGTGACAACAATGTTGATGGCTGCTGGATGGGTAGGACAGCGGTCAGAGGGCAGGTCAGAATTTGAAAAACATATCATGCTGCTGATGTTTGGCTATTACTTCTCAGCACAGATGCAAACTTTGAATACCTCTATTATAACACTGATTTGATGCAACAATGCTATAGTTCTAATGCCATTTGATGCATGTGTGATGCATGCCCTTGTTGTGCACAGATGAATTGGGATAGAAGGACTGAAGCACTTGACATTGGATGAGGTACAAGTGCAATGTGACACTGGCCAAATGTTTTCTATCTCAAAATGATATGTTTTTGTTTTTGCTTCTTATTCTACCTGTACAATAAAATAACACATTCCAATGTTGAGACATCTTAGTCCTCTTCCCTGAGACTGAGATATAAGTACCCATACCCTTTCATTTGAGATCTATGAGCTAATAGTACAAGTAGAATACATTTGTTCTAGGTACCTACTATTGTGTCCAGAGTCCTTTTCCCTAAGACTGAGATAATACATTTATTCTAGTTCTACTCTGCTCTTGCCTCATAAGCTTGCCTATCATCTTGATAGCCTCCTCTAGTAGTACCCTGTATGATATAATGCATCCCCTCCCTTCAATTGATGTATCCCTCCCTTCAACTGATGTATTCCCCTACTGCCTTACTAATGCATCTTCTGCCCTTCATTGATGCATTCTCCTGCCCCTTCATTGATACATCCTCACACCCTTCACTGATGTATTTCCCTGCACTATACTGTCACCTATATTTATTGCATAGCTAGAGTACATTACATGTGAGTGAATTGATATATATTGGTTAAGGATGTTCTAGACTGGAAGTGCTAGGATCAGTGAGGGAGTGGCTCATGAATGCAAATATGTCTTCCCAACTAGAATGACATGTGGCTGACAGTGCATGACACAAAGCTGCTTGATGCCAAGCATATGTGATCCTGCCTTCTCTTTCTGCAAGACACTTGGACCAGCTCTGATTTGCATGCTCATTCCAAAACATGGCTTGCCAATCAAAGAACTGTAGGATCTTCTACATTTCCTCCTACAACAACTCAACCTCCTCCTTCCACTGTATTGAACTTCACATGCCCTGGTTTTGCACCATTCAATTTTCATATCTGGAAGATAAGTGAGATGTGGTTAGGTAATGAATCCATAAGTTCACATACCTTCCATAGATCCATCATTGTCCAACTCATTTCCATGTGCACCATGCATGTTCCAAATCCAAGATAGCTTATACCTTCCCTTAGTCTGGCCCTACAGGAGATCTGACATTCCCTAGATATCTTCACAATTGAGTGGCTGCAGGGAGGACTGCCAGCAGGCTGTCTTCTTGACAAGGGGAGCAAGAATAACTAGTGTCTTATGCACATTTTGATATTGACTCAATGTTGCCTTGATTCTTGCATCAATCCCTTTTGAGTGTATTATGTGCTCTGGTGTTGGCACTTTGACCACAGAGGTTTCTGTCCTTGTACTTGATAACAGCAGTTTGTGCACAGAGATTAGAGCATAAGACATGGAGGGCATCATGGGCTTGTGTATATCTAAGTTTCCACTTGATAGTCTGAAATTTGAGGTCACAAGTAGTGGTTCCACCAACCTGAGAAGAAAGCAAAAGCTGGAAAGATTCAGGAATGATGATACTATTGGCCTTGTTCTGTCATAGAGTTGCAAGCATTGACATATATAGTTCCTGGACTTTGACCAAAGCCTCAATCTGGTGCTGAAAACTGTTACTGTATTGAACAAGCTTGGAATCCTTCTTAAGTAGTCATGACATGAATATTCAGATCTGCCTTTTCAGCTGTAAGATGTCATCTGAAGCATTCTATTAGTGAATACTCATGCAGCTGAATATGAATAACTTACTGTTATTCTTTAAGTTCCAGGTCACTGCTAATCAGTGTGCTAGGTGAACAATCTTCATGCAGCACATAGGAGCCACCAAGTTCTATTTCCAAAGCCTACTCTTTTGCAAGTTCAAGATGCATGAAAGCAAGGGTGATACCTGTGTGATGCTGACATCAGATACTATTCACAAATAACTCAATGTACTCACTTTCAATACTTTATTTATATGGATTTGGCTAGGATGGATCATGTTCCCATGCATCAACCTCCTCTTTCCACCTGTTTAATGCTTCTAAGTATTCTTCTTTCAGCCCTTCTTCAAGGTCATCCAGAGCTGCTTTGTGTTCTGATAGTTCAGGCAAAGCATCTTTTATCTTATGCAATATCATGGGACCTAAACATGCATTAGTAATGCATCAGTAAGCAGTGCCTCTGTAAATAAACTTACATAGACCAGCAATCTTCCTCCAGTTCCAATCCTTAAAAAAATCATCCAATGTGTCTTGTCTTGCCTCTGGGCCCATCTCTTTGGTGCTTGATGTGACAGGGTTAACATTTGCCTACCCTTGTTTCAGAGCTTCATCTGTTGTCTTGTTACTTGAGGGTCTTATATAGAATGTGTATATAGTGACAGCATAACTATACAGGATAAGGCTTCTTGCCAGTCCTTAAGTCTATGGTCAATAGATTTCTACTTCTCGGAAGATAATGTGGTGAGTTCTTTGGGAGGAATTACCTTCTCTTTGAATCTTCAGAGTTCAAGTATATGAAAATGAATTTGCTGGCTAATGAACAGTTAGGTATGTTTCACCCTAGTAGGTCATGTTTCAATTCATGAAAGTCTGTTTCAACTTTGTTGAGTCTCTCTTACCAAAAAAGAGAGTTTAGATAATACATGTAAAGTTAGATAGGAAGCTGTTCAAAGTATTGTATAGTCTACCCTTGTGTAGTAGTATACAATTTGAGAATAAATAGACAGTGAACTTGTTGTATAGAACACTGATATACAACCTTAGAATATAAGTGGTACTCAGAATGTGTTTTAAAACTTTCTAAAACTCACTTACATCAGGAAAAAACCAATATCAGTGTAGTCCTGGTGATGGCTACATATTGCTACATGGTTACTGTAGTCACTGCAGGCATATTCCCATTTTCCTCCAACATATGTCTAAAAAACATTGATTAAGAAGATAGAAATTTCCTCTCATATTGCCTGTCAAAACATTGGAAAAAATTAATTCATGTGTTAAAGATTTTCTGTGCATGGAACATGATACAAAAATTGAACATGTTCCTTCAAGGATAATACTGGATTTTCCATCTATTTTCTTTTAAACAGCAGTGAACAATGAGGTTAAATTTCTTGTCTGTGTTTTCAAATACACACAAAACATTTGAAAAACATAGTATATTTGGACAAAAATTCAACATTATTGTAAGCTGCTATTTGAAAGATAGAAAATCCAGTATTATCCTTGACAGAACATGTTCAATTTTTGTATCATATTCCATGCACAGACAATCTGAAACACATGAATTAATTTTTTTCAATGTTTTGGCAGGCAACATGAGAGAAAATTTCTATCTTCCCAATCAATGTTTTTTGGATGTTTTATGGAGAAAAATAGGAAAATGCCTGCAGTGAGTGATATGTAGCTAGAATCAGGGCTATGTAGATCTATGGGAGGTGCTGGGAGTAGTTGTATTCACTGTAGTCCTATACTAAATGAATCTAAGTGCTTGTAGTGGACATACAAAAAGTCTCAAGGTCAATGAATGTATTTAAGTAAAATTCACTCGCCAACTCATACACATTCATGCTTGTCCATGTAGAATTCACTAATTGACCCATCTTGGGCATGAGGTGACATGGACAAATAATTTCATCAACATGAATCACAGCTGAATTCTGTCACAAGTGGCAAGTTGAACATGATATTTGACGCAGACCAGACAACTCATCTGGCTCTCTGAATGGGGTAAACCATTCAATGTATGCGAGGGGTTGTAAGTATGCACCAAATTGATGAGGCAGCTTGAACAACACATGGACCTGTGCAACTCGGACAGCAGCTAAAAGTTTAAGATTGTCATTGTAGTACTTTGTGAAATAAAAGCCATTGACATACCATTCAGTATGAGTAGTGCCTTCAATACTTGGACGCCATCACTGCTAACCAGTGCCATGTCGAATTGATTGGGGGATCCTGGCTTCCATCCAGAAGACAAAGGCAACACTTCAGGTGTTGCCCTGACCTGCAGGCACTTGGGCAACTCGGACACATGAGGGTTGGGAAGAAGCATGATGACAACTTGTTGGAAAATGTCGAACCGATCTTGGGGACCAGGCACAATTTGATTGTGCAGCAAATGCTTTTGAAAGAGGGTTTATCTTTCATTTTCAAGGTATGCAGTGCAATGGTCTACATGACCTTTCAAGTACTGACTGTGGGTATTAGGACCGGACAATGAAGACAGGGATATATAAGACCGAGTTACTCCAAGATGGGATCAATGTCATGTGGTTTGCAAACCAAAGTGATGAAGGCACCATCTACAATAAGTATTTCAACCCCATGCCTATTAAGGTTATTGCACTCATGCTTACAGCTGTAAGTCATCTCTCGCATTCATATCCTTAAGATGTCTAATTTTTGTTAGATTGAATGCTGTATTGATGAGTGGATGCAGGGTGTGAAGGAAGACATCAAGTTCACAGCTGCTGCTTATGGATCTGTCTACAACAATCATTTGGACTTGCTGCAGCATTTTGACCAGTGCACAGCACCTTATAAGCTTTTTGAAAAGATTTGTGACAATTTGCATGATGTGGCTCAGTGAGTTTCACTCAAATTTTGCAAGTGCCAGTCTAATTTGCAAAGTTTCCATGCAGGTGTAGAGGCACCCACCACATTCAAAGATGCCATTTGAGAATACCAGCTTCAGGAGGAGAGTGTGCGGCAAGGCTAGCGAGAGCAGCAGCTGAGGCTCATAGCAGTACCATTGGCTACTAGAAGACTGTTCCTGTTAGTATCAACTGATTTGAATTCATTATTTTATTGCTATTTCATGTGCTATTATCTGAGTCACTATGGTGTGCTATATAGTTGCTTGGAGTTCCACTCCTATAAACTACAATCTACTACTAGTTTACTACAATTGCACTCTGTGGTGCTCCATAGTGCTATATAGCGCTATGGAGCATGATATTGTCACTTCAGTTGCTATGTAGGGGGCATGTAACTACTGAGCTACATGGACTATATGGACTATGTAGTGCTACATAGTGAGGTGGCTTTTTCCTGATGTAAACACCAGCTAAATGCTTCAAACTCTTGGCCAAAGCTTCAATTGATGACCTGGAATTCAAAGTCAGGTAAGTGTGGCATGGTGGAGTTTCAAACACCATGCCTCCTACTCATCAACATGTGTGCCATTCTGCAAGACTTTGAGCTGATGCTCAAATACACTCAAAGGCAATGGATCCCCCAGCACCTTCCATACTGTCTTCTGAGGGACATTCTACCAGCATATCTGAATCATCTGAACTGAGACTCATCATCCAGTGGCAGAGTGAAAGTGCCCTGACTAATGTATTGGTAAACTATCTGACTGCTTACCCTGCTGATTGTAGGATACTCTTCTATTCTGATGGGAAGAAAGCCATGTCCCCTGTTGATGACCGGTCCTTGGGCTCAGACAAAGGGCAGATTTGCAATATCATCACTAAGGCAATCTTTACTGGCCACCCAAAGTATGGTCAGGCATACCAGCACAATCAAAAGAAGTTCCATAATGCAGTCTCTAATCACATTACAAAGTCAGTTCTCATTTTCTTATGTGTACATACACTGATCAAATATCTTAAGTCTCAGATCAAAATACAAGAAGCTCAAGGCCCGATTCAATGAGACAGGCACTGGTGTAATGTCACTTGATGGGATGGCTTCAAAAAATTTGCTGGGTGAGTCTTTTGTCCTATCTGTTCTTTTGGTGGGCTTATTAACCTTTGTAGACTCTGTTCTTGTGGAGCTCCCGTGGTACACAGAGCTTGATGCCATATGGCATGCCAATCCTTTAATGGCTGCCAAAACTCATTTATCTGAGCCTGGTATTGATCATGCTGCTGCTCTTTACTCCCTCATTCAATCACATGGGGCTGGTCCCATGATTGGTGCACATAATACGCCTCCTCCCACTACACATCCACCTGGAGTCCCTCCAGCAGCACACCCATATGGCAATTCCCTAATTGATCCAAAACTATGTCAAGTGGCTCCTCCTCCTCCTGCCCCCTCCCCATTACACCTTCATGGTCTGAATTCCCCTGATGTTGAGATTGAGGACGATTTTATACCTCCCTCCCCTTGTGGCTTGGATGACTTCCTCCTCGGAGATGCTTTAAATTCCCTTGACAATGATGATAATGACAACAATGACAATATGATGTTTGATGGCACCAGCACTCTCAACAGCCCTCTCATGGTGTAGAGACTCGATCCTGTGTAGCCTCACAAAGGCACTTTTTACAAGTCATGACAAACTTACTTGCAGTGTGCATGCAAGGTGATGCACATGTGATAGAGGCAATGTGAATGTGATACTCACACGATTAACATGACACTTGTATGACATAGGTGACACCAGTGCGATGTGTGCACGCTTTCCTGTGCCTAAGTGCCCTAAGGTGCCTGACCTCCAAGTGTCCATTCCCATGTCCAACCAAGTTCCCAGGTGTGCATTTCCCCATTTATTCCTTATATCTTTATCATACCTTGATTATTACACCATGGACCCTTATTTTACATCACCATAGCACTACCTATTTGGTTCTGTGCCCTGGGAGTGCACTTACATATGTGGTTTTTTCACTTTACCTTACCTTTTTACTTCAACTACCACTACACTTTACCTTCACCATTATCATCTACTCTCTCACACTTCACATGCCTATAGTGCCCCATTTCCCATGCCTGTTGCCTCATTCACATGTCTTGCACATACCCCAGAGTTGCTAGCACTCAGTGGATATAGCTCACTTTGCTTTCCCTAAGGGTCAAGCCTATCGCACACCATAACTTACCCTAACACATTTTATTTTATTTTATATCAGCTGCACACTCAGCTGAGTTGTGTTACCCACAATGGGGAAGAAACAGCAGCTTGCTGCATCACTCTCTCCACCCCCCCATACCCCCCAGCCATTTGAAATCCCCTCCAAGTCCCCAGCCTTATTTTCTGACAGCCACTCAGTATTTGGTACGCAGAGGCCGCTGAGTCATGGAGGGCAGCGCAAACTGCCATCAGACATTGCACACAGCTTGTCAATGTCTTCATCAACAATGTGCAATATGTCATCATTGTCAGACTACCACATGTCTCCAACTCCACAGACCTTGTTGCCAAACAGTGCAGGCAGCTTGAAGAAGAAAGCTAAGTCCAACATCATGCAGCAGATAGACCTGGCCTGGGATGGGATTGAGAGCCTGCAGTCCAGCACCATGTTGTGTTATGAGAGCAAGCATCAACATTTTCTTGCAAAGCTTGATGCAAAGAGTGAGCACCAGCAGGACCCCAAGAGATATGACTGGCTTCGTGCCACCCATGAACACGAGGTCACTCAAGTGGCTCTCATCCATCAGTGCCAACAGGAGGACAGAGATGCTGAGATTTGCCTTCACAAGGTGGATATACGGGTGCATGGAGCACATTCCCATGTGCTTGACGAGGCTGAAACTTTATGGCTCAAGATACAATTCCAGCAGATGATGCAGGCTGCAAAGGACTTAGGGTCAGATATGTGAGCTTGTTTGTTGTTGTCATGTTTTGTTTGTCTTGTTTGTCATCACTGTGTCTCATTTGCCATTGCCACTTCTTGTTTGCCATCACTGCATCTCATGTGTCATCATTTGTTGTTGTTTCATTGTGTTTTGCTGTTCCATTTATTTTATATGTTACATAGCTATATACACATAGCTATATACATATACATATGTTGTACAGATTCATTTGTGGTAGTACATGTCAAATTAGATCTGAGAAATCATTCTGCCCTATGTTGGGCATTTGTGTGAGGACTATCAAAGAACATATTTATCAGCTTTGCATAAGCACCCTGACCTAGAGTGCCTTCATATGTCCTGTCATCAACTACTTCATCACCATCTGGAAACTCAGGCTCCTGAACAAAAAAGTCTTCCCCCTCATCATGAGCCCACTTGAGAGAGCTCTTGTATATTCCATCTTCCTTGTAGTGTTGAATTTCAAAGCGGATGATCATGTTGTGCAGGATGATACAACACTTGATCCACTGCACCACAAAATCAAGGTCTTTCTCAGCCTGAATATGGAAGTGGAGTTCTTGAAGGGACTGGAACCACCCCTTCAAGACAGCAAATGTGTGTTCAACACAAACATAAATCTAAATAAATTTAAATTTAAATTTATTAAAAAACCACAAAAAAAACCTTAGAGAGGTGATAATTAAATGTCTTCTGAACCTTTGTTAATCATCCATTGCGAGGCTTCTTGAATGGGACAATACACCATGGCTCCAATGGATATGTGCTATCTGCCCAAACCCAATGGTCATCAGGCAGAAGGTCAGCATGTTCTTCATATAGGCAGGTAGATCAAAATGCAAATGCATCGTAGACACTCCCAGAATGACCAAGGGAATAGTCAACAATTAGGAGGTTATGGGGCAAAATTACAGCCTGAAATTAAATTGATTTTGAGCACATAAAAATAAAATAAAATATACTTGACAGCCCAGGGAATACTTGGATTTCCTATCAAAAAAATGTCTCCCCATAATAGCCAGGTTTAGCAAAAAGATCCATGGTTGAGCCATCAACAGCCAGAAAGCCACCCTTCCATTCGGGACAAGTATGTGACTCAGCAAATTGATGAGCCAGGTCAATGTCCTTAGAGTCAGCTGTGGGGAAGCAGATGAACTGATCACGGGTATCAAGTATTGTGACCATCACATGATTAGTGCAATTAACCACAGACCCGACACACACCTGCCTACTGAGCAACATCCTGAAGAGTAATGGCATTGCCATAGTGGCCAGTCCAATTCAGGAAAATGGCAAGCTGAATAGAGATAGAGAGCTAAGGATTGTTGGATCTGTTTTGAAAAATAGGGTGATCAGAGATATGATCAAGAATATCATCAAAAATCTCTGGGTTGACTCAAAGTTTATGCCAAAACAACTCAGGGTGGTGTTCTTCATGGTGCACCAGCATGTGAAGCTGAGAAGCTCATGGGGGAGGCTCATTGGGCTTGTGGAGTACACATGCCCTCTCAACCTTATCACATAAAGCAGCAATGGTGTCATGGAGCCTGTCATAGGGGAGAGGGGGGTGGGGGGTGAAAAGGGGCTAAAAGACAGATTGATAGTGCTAATATCATCTGAATTAGAAGAAAGCAAGTCCTCAGAGTTGGTGCCAGAATCACTGTCAGAATCAGACAAATCATCCAGGATATCCTGGTACTGTAGTTTGCCCAATGAAAGTGTAGCCTGATCCACAATATCCAGGATATATTTATGTACAGATTGACGAGGCATAGTCAGGCAGAAGTGGGGGGAATCAAATTTCCTATCTATCCCATGCATATGTGATGTGCTTTGTGTTGGAGTTTTAATTTTTGAAAAGATCTGAACTTTCATTTCATGCACTGAGCATGTTGCAGCTGCTGTCATCCCTGCAATGATCTAGAGCCAGGAGAAATTTTTGATCAGCCACTTGGTCTCTCAGGGGGGAGCCTGAATATTCTCCAGTGCTCAGTGGAGCTTCTTGTCCACTGATCAAAAGTGATGATGACCTCTATGGTGACTCCAGCCCTTCAAACAAGTCCTCATTTTTGCAGCATTGCACCCCTCCTTACATCCCATCACCACCAACACCAGTCATGGAATTATCATTGTTAGACTCACCTTGTTTTATGACATCATCCTTGCTCCCCTCAGATCTTTGTCTTGACCACTATAGGCATTCAACTTCACATGCTGCAGCTTGACAAACCAACACTAATCAGCCTCCAGATATTTTATTGGACTCACCACCAAACTCTCCACCTTGATATGCTAAGGAGGATAGCTTCTTTACTGACATGGAATATCAACCTGAGTCATCATGTGACAAGGGGATTGAGGACGTGATGAAGTCATTGACAGTGCACTCTTGTAAAGCTAGTGGCAGTGCTCTGCATGGTCATAGTCCAGTAACTGCTACTTGCCACAGTGTGGGTCCATCACCATCCAGGTCCACTTCCTATTTGGCATCAGAGTCTTGTAAGTGGCCACATAATATAGGAGCAGAGGTGATGAAGAAGTTGGCTGATGCCCCTGACTCACTCCTGCTCCACATGCAGGATAAGTCAGATTCTAAAGTCTTGAGCAAATGGATGAAGTTCAAGTATGTTAGGTTTTTGAAAGAGTTACAGGCCTATGAAGCTCATGCCGAGCGTGAACATGATGCACATAGATTCATTGCTACTCACAGTCATGAACATGCCATGTCTGAGGACAAGACAAGGCATTTGGAGTTGGAACTCAGACTCAAAGAAGCCAAGTTTCATTGCTTGGCCATGGAGCACATTGGTTGAGTTGATATTATTGGTGACAAGGCAAATTAATTTTGTGTGTTCATGTCTGTACCTATGTTTGTTTTGGTCTTTGATGCTTGCTGTTCTTGCTAATCATGTTCTTGCAATGTTGTACTACTATATGTTGTCAAATGTCAGAAATTTACAAAAGTGGTTGTAATGACGTATTGTTGACATACTGTTTATATGCCACCAAAATCTGTTAAAATGCCCCCTGAAATCACAAGGTAATTCGATGGCTGAGTTTCAATCTATTGCAAGCTCCTCATAATATACTTATACATATGGACACTGCACCTCACTGCACTTAGCCATCAAAACTTGCAACACACTCTTTGCATTCCTCATTCTATTTCCCTACTTCAATTCTGCTTGTATATAACTGTATACATGGGTCCGGAGCACACAAGACATTGCAATTTATGCAACAAAAACATCAAACCATGGGGTTGGACCACCCACCAAAAAGCTTGCAAAATGAAGGCAGACAAAAGATGTTAGGATCAGGACATTGTAGATGCCATTTGTAATGAGAAAGGTATGTCTATTTCATATTCATTTCATTGTAGTATTGTCAGGCTGATGTTTAAATTATATTAATCTATGTCTGATAGCAGCAGGTCCCTCTGTGAGACTCAACAAACATCAACCAGCAGTTTGTGTCTCTGCACCTGGTATGTTATTTGCATCATGCTGTTACTGTTCTCACTTTGTTCTCAGTTGAAATGCAAAATCACCAGCACAATGCTGACTTTGATCCAGCAATTGGTAAGTTGACATGTGATCATTGATTTCACTAACACTATATACTACCCTTTCAAAACAGACCCTCCTGTACTTGATGAACCCAAACCCATGGATGCATTCCCCACTTTCAAGCATGATGACATCAAGATCAAATACCACCTGAACAGCGGCATTAAGGTCAAAGTATGTGCATTTGATGTTTTTGAGCATCATCCTGCAACCTCAGTTCCTCTGCCTGATGGATATCCACCTTAGTGTCCATTCAAATCCTGGCTTGAGTTTGACATTGCTGAGCTCACACTTGAGGTTGGGCTTAATAACAAGCAATGTGATCGACTCATCAAGTTATGTCACTACTGTGCCCTAGGCAAGGAGAAGATAACATTTAAAAACCACAAGGACATCAACAACATGTGGGAGGTGGCCTCACATTACATTACAAAGGTGGTTGTCATATTCTGGAAATCTCCGGATCCGGATCTCAGATTTAGGACTCAATTCATTTCGGAAATTTCC
>QLOO01000461.1:0-18472 GCA_003313855.1 Suillus sp. MG131 | reverse complement strand
AACACTTGGCTTGAGCAAAAATGCTACTCCAGACCAGAGTATGTAGTCAATCACACAGTCATAGGTCCTACAAATTCACAATCCTGACTGCAGTTCGCAAGGCTTACAGGAGGAAGGCCTTAGAAACTCATCCTGACCGCTTACCTCAAGGCGCTTCCCCAGCCCAGAAATCCGCATCAGAGGAGATGTTCCGTAAGGTAACAGTTTCAAGGCGCTCATTTCTTCGAGGCAGACTGCATTCAACGAATATTTTAGGTCAATAATGCTTACGAAGTCCTCAGCGATCCAGAGAACCGCAAGGTTTGTGTTGCTCATCATTTTTATATTTTATTCTAATCATCTTTCAGGCCTATGACCAGCACGGAGTATGGCCTCCTCCAACTGCTCAGGAGAGTTACACTCAGGGCAACTGGCAACGTCCTACCAGAGAGTCCTTCCAAGATCCATTTGGTCAGGACCCCTTTTTCCAACATCCATTTTTCGGTCGCAGTCATCAAGCAGACCCATTCTTCCCTTCTTCACAGCATCCACACTTCCATGACTTTACGGACCCGTTTGTACTCTTTAATCGGATTTTTGGAGATCTCCACCAAGCCTTTTCGAGAGATCCCTTTGGTGATCCATTCGGCCATCTGGATGATGGATTTTTTGGTCGAGGGTTCATGTCTCCAATGTCCATGTCTCACATTACGAGTTCGCCATTTGGATTCCTCACTGGCGGAAACGTAAATGTATACAGCTCTTCTTCCCGCGGGGCACTCACTGGTGGCCCGAATGGCTCTAGATGGGTTTCTGAGAGTTACACAACTTCCACTGTGAACGGCGTTACCCACACCAAAGCTGTTCGTAGAGATTCACAAGTAAGTAATGTTAACTTGCATATCTCTTTCTTGACGATCATTTGTTATTCATCAGGGAAACGAGCACGTTACCTACTCATTCCCGGATGGTACCGAGCGTCGTCTGATCAATGGGGTAGAGCAACCTTCACACTCTAACCCTCACCCATCTCATCATAACAACCGTGCCATTGCTGCGCCGCCGCCAAGCCAAGACCCTCCTCCGCCATATGATGCTGTTGTCCCACCGCCAGTTGCAGGATCCAGGCGCTCATCACGGAGCATTCATTCCAGGTCCCGGGACTACGCAAGGCAACCCCAAGGTCCCAATCCTGTATACGACACTCACTCGGTGCAGCCACAGGCGCCTTACGCCTCGCATCCGAATTCATCTGGTGCGTGCCACGGTTTGTGTGTGTTCAAGAATACTGACTCACACGATCGTGTATCTTTGCACAGGTCATCGTCAGAAGAGTTCGAGGTAAGGGTTGCGTGAAACTTTTGGAAGTGAATGAAGTTATGATCAAGATGATGAAATTATTTGGACTCCATACCTAGTCGCTCACTCTGCTTTTAAATGATTCTGTATACTCATGCGATGTATTTTTGTTTGTATTTCCATTTGTTAGTGTTGTACCTTCATCCATTATATGTTTTCCATTACATTTTGCTACCTCACTGTGGAGAACCTGCCTGCTGGTAATAGAATTATATTTACTCTTTCACATCAATATATTCCAAAATTCGTTAATCGTTAATACGCGTTGCACCATGATAAACCCAAAATCAAAATCAATGCTTCAATCTCACCACTCACAGCCCTTCAAAGAAAGACAAATCTTGTGCAGTCAGCCCACCTGTCTGAACTGGTTTCGCAGGCGGTCTCTCGGCTCGCGATGACGACGGCGACAACGGTGCAAATGACAACAGCGGCTGCGCAGGTGGTGGAGAAGGCGACAACTGAGGCACCATCGTAGACTGCACCTTCGGTGGCGGAGATCCCAACCTCGGCGCTGACAGCGCCACGCCGCCATCACTCAATAGATCTACACCCAGGCCAAATGACGGAGAAGTAGATGGTGGTGGCAGCACGGGGTACCTGGGATGCGTATTCAGTGGGGACGGCCACTGCCCGCGCTGTGTGGCAGCATGATCAAGCAGACTCTGTGTGCGTATGTGCATGGACGTGCCGGACCGCGAGCTTGGCACTGCTGCTGCCACACCTCCGACCACCTTTGCGGGCTTTGCCGGGACGGGCGGCGGGGATGGCGTGCGGATCCGCGAAGAAGTTATAAATTCGTCAAAGTCGTCGAAAGACATGGACTTCGATGACTTGCCGGAGTTCAGTGCCTGTGCAGAGGATGGCGAATTGAGGGATGAGTCTATGGACTCGCGTGATACTGGGAAAGGGTCTGTGCGAGGGAGGGTTGAGAAAGCAGAGAATGAGTCGTCGTCGTCGTCGTCGTCATCGTCCTGATATGTGGCTGCTGCCCAGCCGGTGTTTTGGGATGATGCGAAAGAAGTAGCCCCCGGTATGGGATGCACGCTGGGCCGTGGGGTTTGTGGTGGTGAGACAGGCGGTGGTGGCAGTAGTGGTGGTATCGAGAGCGCGGCAGGCGCCTTCAGCGGAGACGGGAGTTGAATGGGCAAGTGCGTTCTTGAAGATGGCTGGGGTGGCGAGGGTATTGCAGCTGGTATGATTGGGTTTGTGTAAGCAGAAAAAGTTGCATTAATCGGTGAAGATGGTTTGGGAGGTACCGTTGGGCTGTGGGGACGCGAGAATGACATCCCAGTCACTGGGGACAATGGCGGCGGTAGGAATATGGCACGAGCCGAAGTATCCTGTGAAGAACCACGCGCAGGCTCTAGTGTCATACCTAAGCCACTCGGACCAACAGAAGGAGGTCGGCTGGCGTTCACAGATGGAGGTTTCGGTGGTGGTGCTAGTGGTGGTGGAAGCTTTGTGGGCAATGGTGTTGGACTTGAATTTATCAAACTCGACAGCGCTTTTAGCTGGGCATCGTCCGTGTCGTCATCGGGGTCATGTGCACTAGGCACAATATCGGAAAGGAAATCAAGGTCGTCTGTTGATAGAGCAATAGACTTGCGTTCAGATCCAGTGCCTTTGGCACGTGAGAAACGGTTCAGAAAGCGCGAAACGGCTGATGGCGCAGGTGTGACCGCTGAAACCACGACATCAGGAGTTGCGGATGAGCTGGCTACTGGGGATGAAGACATGAAGACGGCTGGAGTGCGAGCGGGAGAAATATCACGTTTCTCTGGCGCCTGTGGCTTCGTGCTCTCGACGCTAGAACGCGCAGACATAGGCGGTGGTCGGGCATTATCCGCCTTTGCATCCGCAGAAGGTATTGATGATGATGACTTGCGGTTCCAGAACGAGAGCAACCCTGCACCATTTTTCTTTGGATGGGTTGCGTCAGTAATAGCAGCACGCTCGTCTTTCTCTAGGATTCGCCACCCTACTGGAGCATCGTCCGAAGGAATATCTTTCCTAGCTTTGACTGATTTTTCCCAGTCCGTTGACCCTTTGGAACTAAGGAGGAGGGCCATTGGGCTCTTACGTGTCAAAGGCATATGCCTCGTGAGCTTGAGCGCGTTATTTACCGCTTTCGCAGTAGCTGTCTGTGAGAACTGCATTGGAGGGGGCAAAGTCATGTCCTCGGGAACTAATTCGTTCAATAAAACCGTACTGAAGGAAGAGGCATGTAAATTGCGACGTAGGGAAATACCAGGGTATGTACATACATGTTCTCAAGTCCATCAAAACCAGTCCTCCAGTTGCTAGCATCCGACTCAGACTCAATCCTTGGCCAGATGTCATCGGAGACTTCCTGGCATTTCTGAATGAGAGCCGCCATCACTTCGGGAGGCTAACAACTGGTTAGTTAAGTCGACGTACATAAACACCATTCATACCACTGAACGGTTCAACTTCTCTTTCTCTTGTCGCGCCAATTCCCATTCATCCGGTGGCTCTTCAGCGCTGACAGAGACCTCTGGTGCAGATGCTCCCACCCAAGCGGCACCCCACCCATCATCATCATCATCTGTTGAAATATTGATTGGGTCTGTCCACACTTCACCGTCTTCCTCGATTTCCCCATCTTCCTCCTTGACAGACACGCCGGCCTGAAAACTACCAGCTACGGCAGGACTGTCTGAAACTTGTGGAGTAGGATCGACTGTTGGTAGCACTGGGTGAGGTTCCACAGAATCTGGAGTAAGAACTACGACGTTGTCTTCTTCACTGGCTGTGGCAGCTGCGGGTACGGAACATACGGCTTCATCTTGAGTCTCTGAATCAAAGACCGCCTCTGTTATTCTCTGACGAGAGAGGTTTATTTTTGCGTACGTCGAGGAGCCCCACGCGCCACTGTCGTCAATAGAAGAGGTCCAGAGAGCGTCGCTAGTGTGAGATGATTCCTGCCATTGCGTATTATTGCTTGCGGACCATGATGGAAGTCCTATATCTTCCTCTTGATCCTGGGTTTGATTTCCAACAGCATAGGTCCAGGATGGTGTCGGAACGGGTTTCTTTTGATTGATTGACGGATCATCTGATTGCTCCCAGGTCGTGGCCCAAGGGTTGTCCATGGCAAGCAAGCAGATCGAGCAAGCTCAGGCTGCCACTGAATGGAAAGGTTTTAGCTATTCACCCGAGGCACTGGGCAGACTGGGCAGCCATACGTTTGTCAAGCTCAAAGTGAAAGTATGACCTAATTTGTGGGGGATCGTGGGAATACGTAAGTCGTTTCACTACCACACTGTACATCGTGCAAATTGGCTGGCTGCTCGACGCTCAGTATCGACTTGCTCGATGACATCCAATATTGCATGCTTATGCTGATGCTCTGTCCTTTTGAAGGTCAAGCTAAGATCGACCTGAACCGCTCGGTACCGTCGGCGGCGGTGTTGCGGCGAAAGTTCAGTTCGTCAAGGCTACACACGAATGTGTTCATCGATCATGGGAACCTGATTGACTCTACATCATCGTGCAACTCCCCGCTAGTGAGTACTACTGTTGGCTCCCACAAATCATCCATCACAAGTGGTGATCCCCTTATCATAATGACAAACTGTATGTGCTGTGTCACAGACACCGGATCTACATCTGGTCGGGATCGGTGTAATCAACGCGATACGCTGCTGCACAACAGGGTTTTCATACGGACCTCTATGACAACTATTCGTGCTTAGCCGATCGTGTACAGTGAGAACTGCAACTAAACCCCACAGAATTTGCTGATGGAGGGCTGTGCACGTCTGATTTAGGATCGCTCGCGTTTTAATTCAATCAACCCTGCGGCAACGGTATACTTAGCTATTGCGGTTTTCCCGAAATTTAGGATGATTTTAGGGACGACCGTAATAGCTAAGCGCTGAGCACGTATTGACGAGTGCAGGTCCAATTAATGAATCCGCCGTATAAATTAAGTATAAATAAATAGTAATAAAATCATGTGGTACCAAAAATGGCATGTGGAAGTGGCTTGATCCAATTGTGGCACGTGGTAAATTGACTGGCGGTGTCAGGTCTTCTCCAAGTCTGCCAAGCTGCTCTTGTCTGATCCTCCTTAGCATTCAGTCGCGGCTGTCTTCGCCATGGCCATGGATGTCGCCAACGGTGAACGTAGCATATTGGATTGGGATGAAGATGATGTCCATCGATGGCTTTCAAGTCTTGGTTTTCCGCAGTATGAAGCTCAGATCAAAGGTGCTACTCGTCTCGTCTCCGAAGGTTCAAATGTTGAATTACATTCCATATATCAGAGCACAATATATCCGGTGACGTCCTTTGCATGCTAGATGCGGAGGATCTCAAGGCAGTCGGGATTAGCACAGTGGGTCAGAGATTGGCCATCCTTAAAGCCGTCTATCAGGCTAAGCTCGCTCACCATGTGCCTGTCGAGGCCGACCACTACATTCCTCCTTGTGCGTATCTCTGTGATCACTACTACTTCGGTGTATGACTTTTATTTCTAGCCGAAGCGCAGGAACGCAGTGTAACGGTGGAGAAACTACACGACCTCGTCAGGGAACAAGGTCTGTCATCAGCCTTTCCATATCATAGCACTGCTAAGACCATTTCATGCAACAGCACAAAAAGTTCATTCACTTGAGGAAGACAACAAACGTCTGAATGAAAGATTTCAACTGCTTGTTGAGGAGATCAGTCATGCTCCACTGAAGCGACAGCCCTCCTTCAAGTGGGCCCAGTATGTCAACCCTACCAAGTCACCAACCAAACCCGATGTTGAATCTCCCCATCCTTCCCCCAAACAAGTGGACCCTGATGTTTCTCATAGTCGCGGGATCCAGCAAAATCAATCCCACAAGCATCCACCGGCACCTGTAGAGTCACCTGTTCAGCCGTCGCCTTCAACATCATCACGACCAAGTCGGCAAGATAGCACCGACAATCTCAAGAGTTTCAAGGTCAGTCTAGAGGACCCGACGTGGAAAGTGCTTCCCGCCGCCCTCAAGAAGTACAAGATCAACAACGATCACTGGCAAAATTATGCCATGTTCATATGTTACGGTTCCCCTGGTAAGTAGACAAGTTTTTACGAACAAAAATGTCTTATTCGGCCTGTAGGAAACCGCATCGAGCGATGTCTCAGTTACGATGAAAAGCCTCTTCTACTCTTCCAAAAGCTCAAAGACGCAAAGAAGAACCCTGTTTTCATGCTCAAGCACATCAAAGACATCCGTTCTCCCATCGCTGTCGCACAACAAAAACATGCGTTGCGCAAGGCGTCCGTTGCATCGGAGACATCATCTAGCCAATCAAACCATAAGTCTTCATCATCAGGGCAGGGCAAGGCAGCTTCGCGACCACCGAGATTGGAAGTTAACGACATCATGCCTCCCGCACCCCTGTTAACAGGCACCACACCACAAGCTGGATGGCCAGAGGTCATGTCGCCGGTACTGGAGAAGCAAGAGCAGGAGGCTGTAAACAACCGAGACACATGTTCAACTTCGACGACACTCGTTGGCCATACGAGCACCTTAGAGGTTCCAAAAACACGGACCACATGCGCCGCTGACGCAGATACAGCGAGGAGGGAAATGCCTCCACCAATGTCTGGAGTATCATATGCAGTTGCAATATACCCGTATATGGCTGAGCAGGAAGATGAATTTGACGTGGTTGTGTGGGTGTTTTTCTACTAACTAGCGTTGGTTATACTCAAGTCTCATCTAGCGGTGATACATTCGTCATTCTATCGCGCGCACGAGGGTGGTGGGTGGTGCAACGGGACCCGACAGGTTCGGGTGTGGTCGATACCGACACGTCAAAGCAGGGCTGGGTGCCTGCAGGTTGCCTGCTTGAAACAAATGTTCCAGTTGCATCCGCTATTGCAGAGGCTACCGCACTTTCCAAGGCACCAGGATCACCTGAATTGCCATTAGCAGCTGATTCTAAGACGCCCATCCTCCCCTTGAGCATCATATCGACAAGTTTCCCAGGAATAGCCCTTATGGACTACAAGAAGAAGGGCGAAGAGGAGTTAGATCTAGTGAAAGATGATGCGCTAAGGGTGTTCAAGAAATACAATCACTGGTCATATGTAAGTCATAGTTTGCCCTCTATGATATGCAGCTTATTTGCTTTGTAGGCTGTCAAGGAAGATGGTGGTGATCGAGGATGGGTACCTGTGGGTTTACGATTTCAGTATTTATGGAGTCTTACTGACCATTCTTGCCACGTACTAGTCATGGTTTATTGGCAAAGTGCCTACCCCTGGTGCGGCGCCGCCGACGCCGAGTACGAGCTCTGCCCCTGCACTCAGCAGCGGACCCTCTGCTTCCCTCGACGCTGAGGGTGCGAGCCAAAATCAGGTTTCGCCGATGTCCTCCGCCTTCCCCGTGCAACATAGGAGCGGTGTTATATAGTGTCTCCACCACAAACTGACAATAACTTCTCTCATGTACACTATTCCATCCTTCACTGCTGATATTTTCTCATTCTTGGTTCTTTATTGGGATGCTTTGTAGCTGATCTGATCGCGATGCTTTCTTCTGTTCGCGGCACTCTTCATCATTCCTTAATACCTACACATATTTACATATAACGCATGGTCATACTTTGTCGCCTCTTACCTGTCAATGACGCAATCATATCTAGCAAGCAATCGAGTGGAACTTGCATCAACTGCAAGGAATGTGTGCATGCACCCGGATTATGAGGAATGATTGACTGTGCCCGCAATGTTACCTGCCATGTACATGCATATGGGGTGACTCAGGAACAACCCTTTCTGAGAACAGTACCTGCCATTTTAGGTAACTCGCAAACCCGGCGTCTACCACAAATGCAATATTTTGTTGGCCTCGACCTCGACGTTGCATTGAGTATTGTCCCCTTCGGGGTGACATACGAAAAATTGGAACGATACAGAGAAGATTAGCATGGCCCCTGCACAAGGATGACACGCTTTCCCGGAGTGGTAGACCTACGGGTCTCAATATTTATTTTAAATTTTCTTAGCACATTTCACTTTGCGCTCACAACATTGGCCGAACCTGCCAATCTGATATAAATGCTGTCATTCTGTTGCAGATTACTCCATGTCATACATTTCTGCCCCACCATACTTTTCAAATATGACATACACATTCACTAAGGATTCTATGTATCATGCTGACCTGCAAAGTAAGATACGTTAGCATACTACTGGCAATCCAGGAGTCCATTTTCACTCCGTTGAATACAGGTATACTCACTAGATGCCAATAGTTACAAGACTAGTTCCTCCAACGTCCCTCTCGGAAAAATCTGAACATCTTGAGATACCCATTCACCTTGGCCCAGTTTTTATGCTCTTCACTCACAATCCGCGATAATGAAGTATTCACCACTATCTCCTTCACCTTTGGGAAGGCTAAAGAGACGATGAGAGCAAAATCTCTTGGGTTTTCAACAGCTGTGTTTGTGAGCGCAAGATGTTGGAGGTTGTTTGTGCCAACCATCGATGTAGGACACTCCTCTATTAATTCCAAACCATCTCCTTTGATCACTAAACGAGCGCTCCTCAGACGAGTCTTGTTCACTAGTAAGATGAGGCCACGCAGACTGGTGTTGGACGATGGAACATCCTGTAAGCCTTCACTGTTATTAAGGTTGATGACTTCAAGGGAAAACCAAGAAGCACCCATAGCAGCGAGCTCCTCATCTGACAAATGAATGGAGTTGCACGTCAGAAGATGGAGCTCTCGCAGCCTTGAGAAGCGAAGCAGAGGCTCGATGGTACCTATATTGATGATTCCATCTGGGAGAGCTCGGTGGAATAAGGGGGACTGCACTCGAAGGATTTGCAAAGATTCATGTATCCACTGATTGGACAGGATATTGCAAAACTCTTGCAAATCCTTAGAAGACATCCCTTGGCCCGTTGTTACACGCAGATGAGAAGGCGAGGGTTGGATCTTTTGAATAAACGCAGTGATAGCAGTCAGATGAGTCGACCTCACCACAAATCTTTTGATCCGGGAAAAAGGTCGTATCTGAGGGGGAGAGTGATGCAGATATTGTGGAAAATCGTACAAGTGGCCCCTCGTAATACTGATGTCCACATCGGTCAGCGATGGGTGCCATGCAATGAAACTGATCGCTGCTTGGCTGAGGTGGTCAGAATGAAGTGTCTGAAGACGAGGAAGGTTCATTATGACATTTGACACAGTGGCCATGGTTGATTCGTGCGTTCCGTAACCAAAAATGCGGAAAGATGTTAAATTGGGGCATAAAGTTGCAAGAGGTGAGACGAACGAAATATCGGGAAGTTGAGAATGTTGAACCTCAATAGTAAGGGGCAGTCGTCAGGAAAATGGTGGTGGTAATCAAGCCGCCGCAAGTTTGGGAGGGGAGGCTGAGCAACGGGCGGCTGTCGAAGAGCATTCAAGACGTCGTGATATCGATAAAGGTCCCGTGATTGGGCGAGGAAGGTCAAAGACCGGACTAGTGGGACATATTTCTGCAGAACCTCCCAGTCCCTGGCGGACAGTGTGTTGGCATGATCCTAGTTGCGTTAGTGGTATCAGTAGTGAAAAACCTCTGCCGTGATAAACCTACCGAACGCCACCGATTGCGCCAGTCTGGCAAGCATCGTATCAAAGGATACGGAAAGTACAGATCTGCCCACAAAAAATTCAGTGCAGGTTCCTGGAAAGTTCGGCATGTACTCGCAAGAGCCGCAAGAGTCATCTGCCCAACATTGTCACGGTTTCTTGGTTCATCATTTCTTGGGGCAAAAAGATAGATCTCGTCAGACTCAGTCAATGTGGAGTAGCGTTCAACATCCTCATCCTCATGCATATGGCGGCCGTGTGTCACAGAGGATTCATTGATGTGGCGGAAAATCGCGTATATGATGTCGTGCAGCTGCAGCGCGCGATGCATCGTGGTTCCAATGATGTTTTGAAAATATGAACAGAAAGGCAGAAGTATAAACACTAGAATCGGCTAGATTCGCAAAGACTGCGATCCTCGACACACTTGGAGGATTGTCGCAACCTAGGTGAATACTGGGTCAATACGAAAGTGGGAGCCGACTCAGAATCCGTGGGACCGTTAATCCAAACCGTGACACTCGCTCATTGTCTTCCATTAAACTTATGCCTCAGAATCTATGCTGGACTTCCAATCGGCTACTGGTTTTGATGACGAACTCGAAATGTCCAAGATTAGTGAATTAAGACAGTTCTCGGACGTGACAACATCAATAATATACAATGATCATACCAATTATCGTACCCATCTAACTGATATCCTACCTAGAGGAAATCAGCTTGCACGTATTAGTCCAATGCCCCTCTCAGACCGATCTGAAAACCTCAAGGTACTCATTCACCTTACCAAAATGACGGTCATTACGCCACCCACCCGCCGCAATGTTCTTCATCTCGAGGAACACCGGAGATGATGAAAGTAAAAACTCGGATTTTCGGCAGTCGTATCCGCAAGCGCAAGATATTTGCGCCAGCCTGAGCGCTCCTCAAAAAAGGACGCCTATTCACCAGTGAGATGAGGCGACACAGAGTGTTCATGGATGGATCCGCCTACGCGTATCCGTCAATGAGGTTGATGACTTCATGACCAGGTCAAGAAGCACCCATAATAGCGAACTCCTCATCTGAGAAACGGACGGTTGCCATTAAGAGGTGAGGCTCTTGCAACAAGTAGAGGCTTCATAGTGTCTATATCAATCAACATACCCTGGAGGGGACTTCAGTTGAAGAAATGTCTAAATCGATTTGACGAGATGCCAAAACTTCAGGTGACGATGCGTAGCTCCTCGTAATACAAACATGGGAGGACGAAGGTTAGATCGCCTTAATAAACGCACTGATGGCAGTCAGCCGACCGGAGTGCTCCCGAAGCTTTGATCCAGGAAAGGTGTATCCTAGGGAGAGTTGGATGCGTAAGTTGTATGGATGGCCACTCAGAACACTGATGTCCAGTCCGGTCAGCAATGGGTGCCACACAACGAAAGTGATCGCCGCTTGGCTGAGTCGATCGCGATGAGGCGTCTGAAGATGAGGAAGGCTCAAAATGACATTTGACACCGTAGCCACGATGGATTCGTGGGACCTGTAACCGAAAAGACAGAAAGATGGTAAATGGGGGCATCGAGCGGTAAGAGGAGATATGAATGAGACATCGGGAAAGCTGGCAGGATAAACTCGATAGTGAGATATGTCGGGGATGGCGAAAAATGTCCAAGAGGTAACAGTCTTCGGCAATGAAGTAACGGTAACCAAGTCGCTGCGAGTTTGGGAGGTGACTCAGCAACAGGTGACTGTCGAAGAGCCTTCAAGACGTTGCGACACGAAGGTGCCGCTACACTAAATGTCAAAGACCGGACTCGCGGGACGCGGTCAGGGTATTCATGCGATACTGGCCGTATTCAGCTGTCAGTACTCAGTGAGTAGAGCATAGACCTACCTCCAGATGCCATTTGGACTCGGACTCATTACTCGGTGAGTACGGCAACCATTGCAAGGGATGCGGAAAGTACAGATCTCTCTACAACACATCCAAGGCGGGTTCATGGAATGCTTGACATGTCCTCGCAAGAGTCGTATTGGCCAACATTTTGTCCTGGTTCGTATTCCAAAGAGGACATAGTACGTGGTGGAAGATCACATAGATGGTGTGGTAGTTCAACTTGAACCGCAGAGCGGCATGCGTCGTGAATAAGAACACCTGAAAAACTGTAGAAAACATTGGGAAAAGATACAATTATCGATATAACCAGATGCAAGGTTGTATCGAACTGGCCCAATTCTATTCAATCATGCATCTGGTTAATTCGCCAATACTGCGACCTCGACATGGTGGATTGGGGTATTACCGTGACTACTACAACTGGCACATACCGTGACCGGAACTTTGGCCAGAACGTCGAACGTGAGCATGAACCAAACAAATGAGCTGAATGTATCCCTAGAGCACCATCTTCTGGAAGTTCTAAATGTTCTTCCGACTATCTTACCTGACGACCTGGCTGTAGAATTATCACCTTTCATATCATCACCGCCATCAAACACTGTCATTCCGTACCACATTCTCCTCAAGATATCTCAATGGTCTCGCTCACCAGCAGGCCTCAAAGCCCTGCAGAGCTCTTCGCTGGATCCTCAGTCTTATTCCATGGTCTCTCTACTTGCTGGCACGCGTACATCACCAGAAAAGAAGTTTCCTACATACGTTGCAAGAGATCCAGAAGCAGAGCGCCGGCATGCAGCAAATGACAAGAAGGCAGTATCTACGGTCGTTAATGGTGTTCTCAGCGTCGCAGGAACCGGGTTTGCAACATGGTGGGCAAGTGAACGTACGGGCCTGCGCCTTGAATGGGTATGAATCTTCTTCTGGGTGTCATTTGATGCTCACAAATGTCTATCCAGAGAGCTTTGTTCGCAACATTTGTTGCTCTCGTTGTTGCCCTTGCGGAAATCGTTCTGTACATGATATGGGACTCTCGTCGATCAACCAAGAAAGCAGAACGTGCTCCGCGCATACTATCAAAGAACAAGAAGCTCGTGGATGACTCGAAAAAAGCTGACACGGTGGATGCCACTGCAGCTTCTTCCAGTACGGATCCTCATCACTCTGCATTACGCCAACGTCTAGTTCAATCTGCTTCCATTCCTCACGATGGTTTGCACGAGTGACATGAGATACTCCGTTCCCACTATCTCGGACTAGTCTGGTGCGGCGGTCTCTCCCATGTCATCCTGTGAAGTTAACAGCGCCTCAGTGTATGCCATAGAACAGATAGGCAGTAATGAGTAAAAGATCCTACATGATAATGATATCTGTATATGTCGGCTGTGTCTCGAAAGATAATCATTTGGTCGAAATCAATAGAGGAGTCATACACCCGGTACATGCCATGACATGGAAGCCACAATGCTGTGGAGTATGACGAGTCGGCCGATCGAGGGTTGTACAGCACTTGGCACCAGCCCAGCAAATCATCAGCCCTTCTTTGCCTTCCTTCTTCTATTTCCTGTGCCACTACTCGCACCGGAGGCAGGTGGCAATTCAACAGTGCCTCCAGCTGCCTCGGCACTCGCGCCGTCCTCCTGCTCGATCTTCGCCCGAGCTTCCAAGAAGAACATGACGTCTCTGACCTGATCCTGGAGATCATCGATCTTAGCCTGGTACTCTTGACGCTGCGCCTCCGATTGTGCGTTCGCCTCCTTCATTTTGGTTAAATTCCGCAAAAGTCCCTCGCTGACAGCCTTCTCTTCCTTCCATTCTTTCTCAAACTTCCTAGCGAGCTCTGCGACGCGTTCCGCTTTTTTCTCTGCCTTGATCTTGTCCTTGTATACTTCGTTTAATTTTGCTTCCTCTTCTCGGCGATATCGTGCTTCGCGTTCCTTCGCCTCTGTCTTGTCCTTTGCTAGGTCTAGACTCAACTTTTCTACCAAGTTTCGCAGCTCTTCCACCTGTGTCTTCAACTCAGTTGTCTGTTCCTCATAAAACAACCGCTGCGAATCCAACTGCGACGTGAGCAGATAGGAGTACTCAATTCCAATCGCTTCGATCTTCTCAGCGCTGAGAGAGTCTGCATGGCTTGGACCTAACGTGCCGTCGTCCCGGGAATTGACACCCATCGAGGACGCAGCGGAAGGAAGCTCGACGAGTTTACCATCCGCTTTGTTCTGAATGAGGCGATGAACATAACCATCGCCCGCGTAGTCCCATACGCGTTGCGTTTCAAGCTCGAGGGCATAAAGATGAGTTGTCTTTTCATAATGTGCGTGAGCATGAGCACGGCCGTAGCGCCCGCAGCCAATATTGCCACATATTAGACAGATCCACAGGTTTGTGGTGGAGGGACAGTCAGCGCACGTAGAAAGAGAGGTGGTAGCAGTATTTGCAAATGGGATGGGTCGCGAACGCGAGGTGGACGACGTAGGATGTGAGGAGAGAAGTGTTTGCGAATATCGACAAACGGGACATCTGGTGAAAACCATGAGTTGCCAATAAGGAACTGCCATGAACAGCAGCATACCGGCTATCGCCCCATTTACTGAGACACATGCAATGGAATGTATGCGAGCAAGGGACTGTGATGAGACCTGTGACAGCCGAATCCATCCTTTCCAGACATACAGGACAAGTTGGGAGTTCGTATACTGATTGAGGCAAACGCGCAGCGGTAGAGGAGGATATAGAGGTATCTGAATCTATCTCGACAGATAAAACACGCACAACATGACACGTCTCTGGCTGTAATAACACTCAGTATCGAGTTAAGAGAAGCGTTGAACTACCCACGTCCATAGAATTGAATGGTTTGCCGTTGTATGCTTCTGCAAATTCAAGGGTTTGATCGGCCTGCCGGAACTTGATAACAGCGATAGAGCGATTCGGAACAGAGTCTCTGAAAATATCCCATTAGCCTCGGGACATGAATGATTGGATGTAAGTGCACACCGGATGAGACGAAGGTGAGCCATACCCTCCGCAGCGGGTGCCACGAAAGCGAGAAAGTCTGAAGGTGTCATCCACGCAGGGACTGCTAATACACCAAGCATGAGGCCATCTTCTGGAACGGTCTCGCTCGCACTTGCGGTAGAGGGCTCGTTGGACTCATCCATACCATCCTGTCGCCGTTCGTTACATTGGCGGTACACATGAACTGTGCCCTCTGGCAAATTCGTTGAACCGAACTTCGTTGTCGTATTAGGGATAAACTCTGCTGTCGAGGGGCCTAAAACATTACACAGACGCCTTGAACTCTTGTCCGCGAAATATGTAATTACTCGCACCTCGCCCTGCCTGCTTCTCTTTACCAGGGTACATCGCAGAATCCGCACTCTCGAAATCAATCCAGTCGAGTCTTATTGGACCGAATCTATAATCCTTGTGAGCTGGGTTGAATAAAGCGTTCCTCCTGGCAGTTGGTTTGGGGCGATGTAACGGTAAGCTTTGAAATAAGGCCTTTGGCGTGAAAGTGTCAGGATGCGACAGTGAATCGTCAATAATCGTTCTGTGCAATGCAAGTCGGATATGATAGTTATTTAACATACTGAGGGCTTTGTCGGCCCATTGAGGCTTGATATCGCGTAATATAAGATGGCACCGTGCACGGCGAGCGTTCAGCGCTAGTCAGCTGAGTGCCGCGGACTCATTATGATCCGATCGCCCCACTCTACCTTCAACAAAATTTGTTCCTCATCCAAATGGACTCAGGCCAATATTCGCTCAACGTCCGCTTCTGCGAGATCTGTGCTGGCTTTCTTAGCAAGAGTGGCAAGGACAGCGTCCCATCTTTGACTAGGGTACTTGATACGATCGCTAGTGATCTTGCAAGAGAGTGGGACTTGAGGTGAGACCGTTAGCCACCTTCCATGAGAACTTGATATTGAAAATTAGGGTTCGTATGGGGTCGGAAAATCCTTCGATATGGCCGTCCCTACAACAATTGTGGGATTTCGTTGCGGACTATCCCTCAGCGGATGCGGACGTCGCAGAATTACGCATCCTCGTAACAAGTATCGCCAAATTTACTAGGAATATCGTCGCAGGCGTGGCAGTGAACCAGCAGAATGCATTGTGAGCCTCAAACGTGTTAAATGGTGCTGATATCCTGACGGCCCACCGAGTTCCAAGTGGAGTCGAGCCAGCGCTTCGCCGTATTCTGCATCTGTACAGTTCCTGGTCTGCGTTTCAAATTGCGGACTGTAAGTCACTCATTCTGCAGCATACATGTCAATTCAATTGAATGCTCTCATCTACAGCTTTTCCGGCTACTAGAATGGCCGTCCAGGCGCTCTCAAACATTGTTACCACTAACGAAGATCTCACATCCCGCCTTTGGAATACTTACCTTACTCTTCCCGAGGAGCAGGCGATTCTCATGTAAGCCACCACAGCTACTTGCTGAGCTACAGGAGTTGATTTGTTTCTTTCGAACAAATCCAGTCGCTTGCTCAGCTCCCCTGACCATAAGACCATCCTATCACTCTTGGTACTTATGGTAAATTGTATTCACGATAGTACTGAGCGTTGGTACGTAACCTCTCGCTTGCTCTGTTTACCCTTGACCTATTCCCTTTTCATCCAGTTCTCTACTCACGAAATCACGTGGGGGAGCTCGAATATGCATAACGCTTTTGGACCGTGTGGTCCTATTGTATGACGCGGAGGAAGCCACCGATGGCGCAAAGGCGTTTGACTATGGGTAACTGCAACTGGTGTGTTGTGAAACTTCATAATGACTCTCTTCAATAAATAGGTATCATTTATTTGCCCACTTGTTTGACGGCGGCTTCGCACCAGAACTGTATAATTCATTGTCTGTGTATGTGTAATACTCTCATTCTACGCAGACAAATACTCATGCTCTGAGGTAGTGAAGGGGAGGTAATTGCGCAGCACCAGACTACTCTTCTGAAGCTCCTTGACTCTTACCTACAATCGGCGCAAACCTGTCCTGTACATTGCGATATGTGCCCTATGCTGTCGGAAATCTTCCTCTCGCTCTCGTCATACTCGCAATCAGCCATTACACGAGCTATCAGTCCTACCAATTCGGAGCCTTTGGATGGTTCTATCGAACACTTGCAGGAACTTGATTTGTTACTGCCAAAAACGTGCGAGGCACTCGTACTAACAACTCAATGTATCGTCAAAATTTCGTTACTATCCGAGGACCAGCGGACCACGGATTCATCTGCTGTGGATCTACGAACGATCTTCCGAGATGCCAGCTCAACTGACGGCCAGGACACCGCTGAGAGTATTATAGGCACGTGTGGGCTGTCAAGTTAGATCAAAACATATCACCTGACTACTTTTTTTCAGAGCTCCTGCGACTTCTTGACGTGTTTCTTCCACGCATTTACTTTGGCAAGGCTGTTATAAATCCTACGACAGATCGAAGCATCCCATTGTCAGTCGCAGGATCCAGTGGATTTTCGTATTTAAAGCGAGATCTTGTGCGTTTAGTCGGGGTGCTTTGCCACCGAGATAAGATATTCCAGGACCACATTAGGACATGCGGGGGCATTCCCGTTATCATGAACATGTGTGTTGTGGATGAACGCAACCCGTGTACGTCGAACTTTTTATGTGAGAGCGCACGAGATTTCATGACGATGGATACCCAGACCTACGGGAACATGCTATATTAGCACTTCGGAACCTGTTGGACGGCAACACAGAAAATCAGAATGAAGTGAACAGCATCCAACCATCAGGATATTGGGATGAAGCAGGCATATTGCGCGAGAAAGCTGGAGCTACGCTCAGATAGATACGATAAACAGCTATTAAGAGATCGGACCATGGGTAATTTTACATAGAACAACAGTGAATGAGAACAGCTGATCACAAGATTATTCGTCGTCGTCGTGGAGCGCCATCGTTCTCTTTTTCCGTGCGCCAGACCCGGCTTTCCGAACCCTATGCTCCTCTTCCTCTTCCTCACTTTCAATGTCCATATCTTGGTCACCATCATCTTCCCCTGCTTCTACGCCATCATCGGCAGCTTCTGCTGTCCCCCCGTCGATCCCGATGTTATTGTGTTTCCGTTTGCGGTCATCTTGCTGGCGCTGAATAATTTTAGCGTCAAGCTGATCCAAAGGATCCTCCTCTTCTTCCTCTCGATGCTTCCGTTTCTTCTTAGACCTAGCCTCACCATCAAACTCCGCGTCATCGTCTGACTCATCCGCAACCACGAAATCGTCCTCCTGATATTCACCGGGACCCCTTTTCTTTTGTTCCTCCGCTTTTCGTTTGGAAGCACCCAAATCGTCATCATCCTCTGAACCCTCGTACTCTGGTTCTTCTTCATCTTCCGACCAGATATCGTGTCCTTGTCTTTTCCTCGATTGACCATACCTCTTTTTACGTACACCAAATCCAGTATCGTCGGTTTTCTTTTTAGATTTTCGAGCTGATTGCTTCATCAATTCCATCTTCTCGCGCTCGGGGTCCATGGTTGGATCAGGAGCCATACGTAGTCGGGCCACCTTGTTATGCTTCTGACCCACCGCGCGTACCAGCATACGATGTGTTTCGGATTGCATGCCCGTCGGTCGCAGTGTCATATACCCTGTGACTACAGCTTCCGCCTGCAGTACTTCTGACC